>VWYP01013184.1:0-23163 GCA_013400435.1 Pycnonotus jocosus
ATATATATATAGGGTATGAATGGGTCCCCCTTCAATATTGAATAGGCAAGAACTAAAAAATACCTTTACAAACATGTAAATATATATATACTAATAGATAGAGATATTAAAAAGGATATCTATTTTTAATATATATTTATATATGTGTATATATACATATAAATAGATACAGAGGGTATGAGTGCATGATGCTCTTGCTGTCCCCCTTCAATATTCATTAGCAAAGAATTAAAAAAATACCTTTACAAACATGTAAATATATACATATAAATAGATACAGAGGGTATGAGTGCATGATGCTCTTGCTGTCCCCCTTCAATATTTAATAGGAAAGAATTTACAAATACCTTTACAAACCTGTAAATAAATATATATATTAATAGATAGACATATTAAAAAAGATACCTATTTTTAATATATATCTATATATGTGTACATAGACATGTAAATAGATATATAGGGTATGAGTGCATGATGCTCTTGCTGTCCCCCTTCAATATTTAATAGGAAAGAATTTACAAATACCTTTACAAACCTGTAAATAAATATATATATTAATAGATAGACATATTAAAAAAGATACCTATTTTTAATATATATCTATATATGTGTACATAGACATGTAAATAGATATATAGGGTATGAGTGCATGATGCTCTTGCTGTCCCCCTTCAATATTTAATAGGAAAGAATTTACAAATACCTTTGCAAACATGTAAACACATATATTAAAAAGGATGTAAATATATATAAAATAGATTCTAGGGTATGAATGCACGCTGCTCCTGCTGTCCCCATTCCTGCAGTTCAGCAATCCCACACGACCTGACCCACCCTGAGCTCAGTGCAGGACTGAAGCTCCCTGGGCAGCCCCGTGCCCACCTCCCACCTCCTCCCAGTGCCACCAGTTTGGTTTCCAGTTCCCAGATTCCTGCTGGGCCGTGCCTGGAGCCATCCCAGGGGAGCCCTGGGAGGAGATCCGGGGCTGTGCCGACGTTTCTATGGACACCAGCACACAGCCCATGGAGTGTGGAGGAAGCTGAGATGATGACTGCCTGGGACTCCACGCTCAGATATGTTCTGCTGCTCTGAAAGGAACATGGCACAGACAGAAATAGCTTTTTATCCTAAACCCTTGAGGTTTTGGGGGACCCACAGAGCTGGAAAAAAGGGCTCCTGAATTCCTTTCTGTTTGTTTCAGGGTCGGAGGGGGGAAGCCTGGTGTGAATAATCTTCCAAATTGGCTTTAAAAAATAATCAAGCAGAGCTCTAGGAAAAGAAAACCTGAAATTCTTGAGCCACTCGCCACGTTAAAAGATCTGCTGTTAAAAGTGGTTTTGGCTGATAGTCAGATGGAATAAAAATCCCAGAATCCCAAACTGGTTTGGATTGGAAGGGGCTTTAAAGCTCATCCAGTTCCATCAGCAACACCTTCCACCATCCCAGGCTGCTCCAGCCTGGCCTTGGACACTTCCAGGGATCCAGGGGCAGCCACAGCTGCTCTGGGAATTCCAGCCCAGCCAGGAATTCCTTCCCAATATCCCAACTAAACATTTTGGTAATGACTGATGGATAATTTGACAACTGAGACAATTTAAGGGAATAAGAGCGTGTCTTTCCTCTGTTTTAATTTTTGGCTGCTGGTAATGATGTCTCCAGATAAAATGGGATTGGGAACAGCCAGGCCTTGCCTGCCTTCCCCTTTCCCTCCAATAAAAATGGGAAACTTCCCTAAAGCACAGGGAGGGAGGTTGGAGCTCCCTCCTGGCCCTGTTCTCTGCCCTTGTACAAACCTTGTGGGTTTTTGGGACCTTTCACACCTCACCCCTCCTGTGGGAGGTGCAGCTCCCTCAGGGTTGTTGGGAATTGTGGTGCCAGCATTCCCTGAGTGTCCCTGAGTGTCCCTGAGTGTCCCCACTCCAAGCCCTGTGGGTTGTTTGGTGAGATCTGTGTTAAACACTGGAAGGTTCTGGAGCAAACACACCCTGGCAGTGACACCCATCACATTCCCACTGAATAACAAACCCTCGGCATTCCCTTCCCATGACACTTCAGGGAAAACCTTTTCCTGCCCCAAATAACAGATTTAACACCCTCAGGTAAAATCTCTTGAATCCTGATGCTTTGCAGTGCTCAGGGCTGGGCTGTGACACCTTTTCTTGCCAGGAATAATCCATCACCTCTGCTTGGTTTTCCTTGGATCCCATTTTTCCTGTGGTTGGTGGTTTATGGTGGTCATTCCTCGTGCTGGTGGTTTCAGAGCTCACCCAGGCACTCTTTTCCCAGCTTACATAATCCAGCCTTTTCCCATTTATCCGTGCCGACAGGGAGCTGCCCCCGTGTCTCCACATCCCCTGCACTTCAGCAGTTTGAGATCCCTGGAAAAATCTGAGATCCTGAGCCAGGCAAGGCAGTAAAATGATTCCAGGCTGGAATTTTGCAAAAAAAAAACCCTTTTGAAGATCCTCCTTTGGAAATCAAGGCAATCCTTTTATTGGGATAATTATTGGGATTTGCTGGGTGACCTGAAGCAGCATCAGACAGCTGGGTTTAAAGCAGGAGAACCCCAGCCATGTCCTGGAGGAAAATCCCAGTTATGCTCCTCTCTTGTGACTCCAGTAAACGTTGACAATGACAATGATGTGTCCATTTCCAAAGAGAAAGGTGAATTACAGGAGGATTTTCCACCAAATCCCGTGGTTGGTTTGGATTTGCATTTTGCTTGCCAAGGTTCTTGTGGTCAATTCTGCCTCAAGTGCTTTGGGGACCTTCTCCTGGAGGAGCCCTTCTTGGGGACAACACTTGACACCTGAATGTTCACTCTCATTTTTGTGATGTGTTTTTGGAGCCTTTTTTGCCAAATTCCCTCTCTGCTTCAAAGTGCACGGGTGGAATTTTTGTACCAGGAATGAATTGGGGTGTTCATTCCTTGGGTGATCTCTTCTGAGCAATGGGAGCTGATTTTCCCATTCGGAGACACTTCATAACCTGGTGGGGTTTTTTCCTTTTCCCTCCTCTCTTTTATTCATCAGAGAGGGATAAAAATGCCCTCAGCACCTGGCATTTCTTAGCCCTTAATGACCAGTCGAGGTTAATGACCCGAGATGATGAACCCTCCAGCCAGGCATTCATCTTCCAGAGCCAGGGCTGGAATCTTCTCCTGCTTCTTTGCCTTTGAGCACCTGGGGCAGCAGCAGCAGCTTCTCCTCCCTCTCCCTCAGGAGAGGATTGGGGAAGAAAAGCTCCATCCCATGGAGCAATAACTCTGCTGTGGCTGGGATGTTATCCATTATTTCCACATTTCTGAGAGGAGAGAGAATCCAGGAGTTCCAGATGGAATTGGAGGAGAAGGTCATGTGGGAGATGCACAGAAGGGAAGGATGAGCTGGGCTTAAAACACATCAGGAAGAGGAGATGGGAGAGGCAGAGCTGGGTGGGAAGGATCCTTGTGGAATCATGGAATTGTTAAGGTTGGAAAAAACCTTTGAGATCATCAAGTCCAACATCAAGCAGCCCCACCACCCTGGTCACCCCTGGCCCATGTCCCCAAGTGCCACCTGCACAGGTTTTCTGAGCACCTCCAGAGATGGGGGGACCCCACACTGCCCTGGGCAGCTCCTTCCAGTGCTTTCCAACCCTTCCCATGAAAAACTGATCCTAATGTGGAACCTAAACCTCCTCCAGCACGACTTGAGGCTGTTTCCTCTCCTGCAGCTCATGACCCTGCTCCTCTTCCATCTCCATTTCCCTCTTCTCCAGAAGCTCCCTCTGGCCTTGCCTTGGCTGTCTCCTTTTCACTCGTTCCTCTGCACTGAATTTCAGCAGCTGCCTCATTACCCACTTTTGTACCAGACAAAAAGAGTGGGAAGAGGGGAAATCCCAAATTTTTACTATAGTAACTGGTTAAATTCGGGTGAGGACGGCGTGTGGGAATTTTTGTTGTTGTTGTTGTTGTTTGTTTCTGGTTTTTCCTGGGAATGTTGTTGCTCTCTTTTATTCCCCATTCTGTGTGTCACAGTTTGTGTTTGTCCCTTAGAAGTGACAGTGTGGGGACATTCCCTGCCCAGCTAATGAGAGGGGACAGGGTGTCACATCAGCCAAGTGATGAGAACAGACTGAGGAATAAAAAACAGAGCTCCCCAAAACCTGACAAAAACCAGGGGCAGAGAAAAAAGGGAGAGGGAGGAGAAAAGGAGGAGGGAAAAAGACCAAGAAAGGAGAGGTGGGATCTGTCTCTGGTTTGTGTGCAAAGAGTCTGTGAGCACAAAATGTGGGCAGTGGCCCTAAAGAGTGGGTGACTCTTTCATAACTCATCTTCTGTCACTTCATCCCCCCATTCTTAGGTGTTCTGGAAGGAAAATTTTTGTTTTTCCTTCAGGGAGCAGTTGGATGTGTCCTAGCCACACTCACTGCTCCTGGAGCAGCTTCCTCTGTTTTCATCCATTTCTTTTTTCCTTTCTATTTTCTTTCTGGTTTCCTTTTCCCTTTTCCTTTTCCCTTTTCCATTTTCTATTTTCCCTTTTCCCTTTTCCCTTTTCCCTTTTCCCTTTTCCTTTTCCCTTTTCCCTTTTCCCTTTTCCCTTTTCCTTTTCCATTTTCCCTTTTCCATTTTCCCTTTTCCTTTTCCCTTTTCCCTTTTCCCTTTTCCCTTTTCCCTTTTCCCTTTTCCCTTTCTCTTTTCCTTTGTCCCTGCAGAGTTTGGGTGAGGATTGGTACAAAAAGCAGCAGCAAGGGGACAGCAGCAAGGCCACTGCCACATGATTCCCTCTCCATGGACACTCTGCATGTCCAGCCTCTGCCCCTCTCCTTTTTCCCAAGGGATTTTTTCCAGGGATGTAGTTGATAGGGTTTCTGCGAGGCACTGAGATTGTCTTGGCTTCAGCACGTGCTCCCTGTTCTCTCAGGGGCCAAACCTTCACAAAGGAAATTTCCTTGGCCCCAAAGCCTCACCAAAGCCCATCCAGCCCAGCCTTGGACTCTCCCAGGGCTGGGAAATGTTTTATGGATTTATTTCAGGGATTCTTCTGCTCCAGAACATCCACAAGTGGGGGGAGCAGCTGACATCCCTCCATGACAAATCCCTTGATATTTTAAACTTCTCCCTGATGCTCTGGGTCCTCTCTGTGCTCAGTGCTGGTGACTGAGGAGGTTTTTGTGGGTTTCTGTGACCTGTGCTGATGAATAACTGAGAATCCCCCACAACCCTTCACCTTTCCCGGTTCCTGCCACCCCAAGTGGAACCTGCAAACCCTTCCCCTCCCTTTTTTTTTTTTTCACAGCTGCCTCTGTGGTTTCTGTGAGGGGGAAAGGAGAGGTCACCACTTCCAGGCAGGAGCTGGGGAATCACAAGCCGGTGTGGAATTTATGCAGGAGCAGCGTGGGGGAAATTGCAGCCCACTCCTGTTCCACATAAATTATGGATGTACCTCCTTGGAAATAGCTACAGAGGGGGTTCAAGGTTTGGGGTTTTTTTTTGGCTAATGAATCATGCCTGAATTTCTACAGTACCTACATTGACTCAAATGTCTCCTTTTGGCCCCACCTTTCTTTTTACATCATCTCTAAACTTTGGCTGAACCCCCAGCTCCGGATGTGTCTTTCTTTTCCTCACAATGGAGCTGTTCCTTGAAGAGCCTCTTTGGAAAAGGGGCTCCAAAATTTACTCCCAGAGCTTTTCCCAATGGGGAAAATTCCATTTTATTTCCATTTTCTGCTTTGGAGATCTCTTCAGAGATCCCTCAGCTGCTTTTGATGGATCTGGGGCAATAAATGAGTGTTTAGGAAGGTGCAGTCTGCCCTTGTGTGCACAAATCCATGGATTTGGAACCTTTGGAGCTGTGGCCTTCAAGCCAAGGCTCTGGGCAATGCAAAACCTTTGGAACTGAGTAGGGAAATAAAGGAATTGGAAGATATTCCTGAAGGAAGTGAGGTATGCTGCTGCCCTCTGTGTATTTATATTTAAGATTCAGATATAAAACATATTTATATCTAAGATATAATATTGATATTCCTGCAAGCTGAGGGGCGGATTTAGAGGATTGCCCTCAGAATTATCCACGAGGAATATCTGGGTGGGGATCTGAGCTCCTGCACTGCAGCAGGGGGAACATCCAGCAGCTTGGGAAGGGCTTTGGGGAGGATGTGGAATGATGAGAAGGAGAAGATGGAACAGCTTTGCACCTCAAACAAGCCCGCTCCAAGGATCCAGAGCTTTATGGGGAGAGGGGTGGAATGATGAGAAGGAGAAGATGGAACAGCTCTGCACCTCAAAGGAGCCCGCTGCAAGGATCCAGAGCGTTATGGGGAGAGGGGTGGAATGATGAGGAGGGGTTTGTGTGGAGCAGGAGAAGATGGAACAGCTCTGCACCTCAAACAAGCCTGCTCCAAGGATCCAGAGTGTTTTGGGGAGGATGTGGAATGATGAGAAGGAGAAGATGGAACAGCTNGATCCAGAGTGTTTTGGGGAGAGGGGTGGAAGTGTGATTTTCATGGTGATAAAGGAGCGGGTGGAGCAGCGTAGGCACCACGGGAGAGGGGTGCAATGAGGAGATGGAGCTGGGAGAGGAGGCTCCGTGCTCAGCGAGGGGGTGGAATCATGGAAATCAAACCCCGCTCCTGGAAAAACCATTTGGATTTTGCCATGGATGCAAAGCAGGCAGAATTTCAGCGATGCTAAAGAGAGGCACTGGGAATATTTTATTGTCTTGGGCGAGGAGCCTGCCTGGGCTATATTTAACTGATCTCATGTGTGCTTTCAGGAGGAATCTGTGCAGTTTTCCCCCGTTTGATGGCGTTTTTTTAAGCACAATTATTTCTGTTCTAGTGGAAGGTGACGCTGCCTGTGGCAGGGGGTGGAACAGGATGAGCTTCAAGGTCCTTTTGCAATCCCAACCAGTCTGAGATCGTGACTCAGTGCCACATGCACATGGCAAATACCAAATATCAGAGGACTTCAGTTCAGGGCCTGGCCATATGCTAATGTGGAATATGCTAATGAGCAGCTAATGAGCTGGGGGGATGCTCTGCCTGAATTTACAGCCTCAGTTCCCTGGAGTTGGGGGAATTTATGCCTTGGAGAGGGGTAACTTTGCTCCCCACAGCAGCTCCAAGCCGTGCCTTTCTCCCATTCATGTCTATTATTAGAACCTTTATTGGTACAATGTCTTTTAATAAAATCCCTGTTGTTGTTTTTTTTTTTTTTCCTATTCAGTTCTATTCTTGGAACACTTTCTTGGTGGAGTGTGTTTTAATTCAACCCCCAATCAAAGTGCCCTGTGCTGGTGGCTCCCCAGTATCCCCAGTCAGGACTGTGCCTCTGAACTGGTCCTGCTGTGTCCACCCACGGGTTACTGCTTTGGAGGGGGTCAAACCCTTTGTTCCTAGAAAAGCCCTTTTTGGGTTGTACCTACAAGGCAACATTTCGGGGTGGGATGAGCTCCCACCATTCCTATGGAAACAAAACCCTGTGCAGAGAGAAACCCCCCAAATTTCAGAGCATCACTGCAAATCTGGGACCATCTGGAGGGAGAAGCCTGCAGGGGGGTGTCCGTGTGTTCATCACGGATGGCAGCACTCCTGACACAGCAGATCCCAAGGGATCCTGAGGGATCTGCCTCCCTCATTTCCACGGTGGCCCTGGCAGCTGTGCCTTGGTTTCAGCTTGAGGGGGTTAAGCTGGGCTTGGAGGGTGCCCTCAGCATCTGGCACATCTCCAGTTTGCCCTGCTCATCCCAGAATTCTGGGATGGGTTGGGTTGGAAGGGTTAAATCCCATCCCAATCCACCCCCTGCCGTGGCAGGGACACCTCCCACCATCCCAGGCTGCTCCAAACCCTGTCCAGCCTCGCTTGGGACACTACCAGGGATCCAGGGGCAGCCACAGCAAATCTGGGAATTCCATTCCAGCCAGGAATTCCCAGTTCCCAATCTCCCATCCAGCCCAGCCATTCCCTGTGTCCTGTCCCTCCAGCCCTTGTCCCCAGCCCCTCTCCCAGCAATCCTCCCCACATCCAGGAGAGCAGACACAAATGTCCCTATGTTTCCAGCAGGTGTCCAGAAGAAAGAATAACCTTCCAAAATGTAAAGTTTGGACCAAAATAAATCCTGTGTCTTCCCTGGAATAGAGCTGGGACCATTTGGGATGTGGGAGCACAACCATGGGGGGCTGTTCCTGTTTTGGATCCTGCTCCTGGTTTGGATCCTGTTCCTGGTTTGGATCCTGCCCCTGGTTTGGATCCTGGTTCTGATTTGGATCCTGCTCCTGGTTTGGATCCTGGTTCTCATTTGGATCAGCTCCTGGTTTGGATCGTGGTTCTGATTTGGATCCTGTCCCTGGTTTTGGATCCTGGCTCTGATTTGGATCCTGCCCCTGCTTTGGATCCTGCCCCAGCTCTCCCCTGGTTGTTTCCCTCCCTCAGACACTCAGATTTAACAGGATTCATGCACAGACACTTGATCTGTTGTATAAACGCTCAGGTTCTGGTTTAGGCTCCAGAAATGCTGGGTTTGGGGTTGTTGTTGCTGCTTTTTCTCTCGTGGGGCCCCAGAGGTTGGACTGGGTGCTCTCATCAGCAGATTGCTGCAGTTTGTTTGTGTTGGTGCTGTCTTGTTTTATTTTTGTGAGTCCTTCCACCCTCGTGCCATCAATTGAGGCATTCTGTAAGAACAGACAACACTGAATTGCAATGGGAATGAAATACTTGATCCTAGAAAAAACAGGAACAGTGTTTATAAGAATTTCAGACCACTGGGATGTGTTCACTCACACAGGAAGTCACTAATTACCTTCTAAAAGCCCCTTTTCACAAATTCTTCCTTATTTTTCCTTCAGGCAGGACGAACCTGGCAAATCCTGGGTCATGTGCTGAGCTTAGTTTTTGAGAGGTATTTGAGGGAATGTTAGGATGAAAATCCTCTTGATTTACTAAAAGGCGTCTCATGGCTCTCAAATACACAATTCCCATTTCTTTACAAGTTCAGATCCGCAGGAAAATCCTTTCCCAAGAGAATTAGAGGCAGGAAAGTAATCAAAGAGAGAAATTCCATGGCCGGTGTGCACACAGACTTGTGTGGCAGCAGGAGCTGAGTTTCTGGGCTGAAACTCTGCAGTTCTGGTCCAAGCCACAGGATGGGGATGTTGGATTGAGGCTCGCTGGAACATCCCCATGTTCAGCATCCTTCAGCGACTTAAAATCCTTCTCATCATTTAAATGTGGGGGTTTTAAAATAAAAATTTATAATTTTTATAACTATGTTTTTATAGTTTTCAAAGTCCTGAGCACAGAGCTGGGCTCAGGTACAAATACCACAAACACAATGTGACTGATTTCCAGTGTTGCTCCTGCTGATTTGGGGGAATAATTTGCAGTGTTGATGTCTGTAAGAAGCCTGGATTATCCAGGAGAGATGAGTTGGAGGTACAAGAAATGTTCCTTCCAAGAATTCCTGATTTTTTTAGCCCAGGTAAGAAAAACATGATGCTCTCTCTTGCCTTAAATGTAAATTTGTAGAATCCCAGATTGGTTTGGGTTGGAAGGGACCTTAAAGCTCATCCCAATCCACCCATTCCATGGGCTGGGACACCTCCAGCTATCCCAGGGTGTTCCAACCTGGCCTTGGACACTTCCAGGGATCCAGGGGCTTCTCTGGGAATTCCATTCCAGCCAGGAATTCCCAATTCCCAATCTCCCATCCAGCCCAGCCATTCCCTGTGTCCTGTCCCTCTGTCCCTTGTCCCCAGTCCCTCTCCAGCTCTCCTGGAGCCCCTTCAGGCCCTGCCAGGGGCTCTGAGCTCTGCCTGGATCCTTCCCTTCTCCAGGGGAACATTCCCAGCTCTCCCAACCATGCTCCAGAGGATCTCCAGCCCTGGAGCAGCTCCATGGAATCCTCTGGATTCTCTCCAGCAGCTCCAGGTCCCTGGGATGTTGGAGCCATTTCCACTGCAGGTGTTGAGCTTGCAGGATGCACAATGAACACTCAGTTATCCAGCATTGATCAGCTCCCCAAATAAAATATTTCCCACAGAGGGGGATTCAATCCTCATTTCTGGGCATTTTGTGGCTGTGTGAGGAGCTGAGCTGCAAAAACCCACAAAATAAATAAAAATAAAATAAATAAAAGCCCTGTGCCAGCCCCCAGGACTGCTCCTACAGAACCATGGGGAACACTTTTTTATTTCTGTGTGGGAAACAATTCAGCCTTTACCAAGCCAGGCTCTGGCTCCACCACCAAACCAGGGGCAGGATCCAAATCAGAACCAGGATCCAAACCAGGAAAAGTTCTCTCAGAGCTCCCCTGAACTTATCAACAACTTGTAACTTATCAATAACTTGTAACTTATCAATAACTTGTAACTTGTCAATACCAGGGATACGTTGGATATTTGTGTTGGTTTTTTGGGGGTTTTTTGTTTTGTTTTGTTTTGTTTGTTTGTGGGTTTTTTTGGGTGGGTGGGTTTTTTCATTTCTCTCATGGACACTTTCTGTTAGGCAGGGCTGGATGGGAGATTGGGAATTGGGAATTCCTGGCTGGGCTGGAATTCCCAGATTTGCTGGGGCTGCCCCTGGATCCCTGGAAGTGTCTGAGGCCAGCTTGGAGCAGCCTGGGATGGTGGAAGATGTCCCTGCCCATGGCAGGGCTGGATTGGGATGAGCTTTAATCTCCTTTCCAACCCCCCAAATCCCATGATTTTCTGATTCCACGATTCTCTTTTTTGTTCTTCTGTTTACCCCACAAACCCCCCATTGTTTTATTGTGATTGACACAAAATGCTCATTGATTTCTCTCCTCTCCTCGCTGAGCTGTTGGTTTAAGATAAAGTTCCATAAAAATATTTTCTCCTGGGAGTAGAGGATGGGAATTCCAGCCCTTTTATAAATTTATTTTTTCAAGGAAGCAAATTCCATGTTGTCAGCCCACAAATCAATATAAATCCCCCATGGGTATTGTGGTGGGGGTGTGTGATGGCACTGCTGAGATTTGGGGTGATGTAAATTAAAAATTGGGGCTTTTAAACTCTAAAATCTTGGATTTTCTTCCAGATTAAACATTAAAAAAAGAGCTGGCAAAGGCAGCCAGATTGGCCAATGTAAATGACCCCGTTTGTGCTGCTTTGACCCCATAAAACTGAGAAATCTGAAAAAAAAAAAATTCAGGATGTGCAGATTTCCCAGTGACTGCCCCATCCCTTGATGTTCCATAGGGAAAGGTCTTTAATAGGGAAAATGAAATTATTCCCCCATCCTGCCCTTAGGATTTCTCTGGGGAGAGGCCACTTCTCTCTTGTCCCCCTGGAAGCTCCAATAAAACTGTCTCAATCACAGCTTTTCCCCCTCAAAAAAATCTTCCACGTCCAGCTATCTGCTCCATAATATTATATTTTATATTTACAATCTTCTATTTTATATTATTTTTCTATATTCATTTTTTAATGGGATATCTATTTTCTTTTTTTTTTTTTTAAATCCAAGTTTGCTTGGAAACTTGCACATGGAAACCAGCAGAGGAAAAAAGGTCTCCCAAGGTCTCCTCTATGATGACTTTAGAGATGAATAATTAAATACAAAACAAAAAATTAATTTATGATTTCTGTGCAGCCTAAATCTCCTGGGAATGTGGGTAAGGGCTGTCTGCTCTCCTCATCCTGAACTGGTGGAACTGGGAATGCTGGGGGGAATCTCAGAGCTGGCTCAGCCTTGGGTTTGTCTTGTCAGAGCCCTAAAAATGTTCTGCTGATGTCAAATCTCTGCTCTCTAACCCCCACGTCGTGGAGCACGGGGAAAATCTGGGAAAAGCTCTAAAGATGGAATAATTCTGAGTCATGGAGACACTAATAAACACTCCCACACGCTGGCAGGGCTCAGGTTTGGTTATCCTAAATAATCGTAATTGCTGAAATTCGTCATATTTGGTGATTTTTGGGGGGTTTGTTCACTAAATCAGGAGCTTCAGGAAAGCTCCAGCTCCTGGGCTGAGCTGGGAGAAATAGTAAGAGAATATTTATTTCTTCTCTTTGCCCAGAATTGTGCGGCAATTATGACAAAAGAAATTTATTCCGGGTTCTGCCGATTGCCATGGAAACCCACATGGAAAATAGCAGCCCAAGGCCACTTAGCATGAGGGATCCAGGGGTTCAGCCCTGATTAACTGATTCATTTTGGGAAAGAAATCCTTCAAATGGAGACATTTCCCAGGTTAATCCAGCTCTGGTGGAGCAGTGGGAATCCTCCCAGGAAAGGGAGAAGATGCTCTGGCTCGGAGTGTCTCTCCTGGGATGTCCAACCTTCTGTTTGCAGAATTTTGACTTTTCTGGCAGCAATTAGTGAGGGAGGACAAGTGGCTGTGGCAGGCAGAATTCCCAGGTGGCAAAGGCAGGATATTTTGGGGTGTTTCTTGAAGGCAGAGCCATCAGTGCTGTGCTGGAGTTCCAGTTTGGGGCTCTGGATTTGGGACACTGGAGCTGTGGGAGGCACTGGGATGAAAGGATCTCATGCAGGTGGGATCTGGGAGGGTGGGATGACTCCAGGAGTTCAGGAATTGAATGTTATTGTGGAATCATTAGGGTTGGAAAAGTTCTGTGAGATCATGGAGTCTGACCATTCCCAGCACTGCCAAGGCCAGCAGTGCCCCATGTCCCCAAATGTCCCCAAGAATCGAGGCAGAGCTGGAACCGGAGTTCAGGGGGGATTTCCCTCTGCCCCAAACACGGATGTGGAAGCTGCTTTGCCTCTCCTTCCCTCAACCCCTGTGGTGCTCCTGTGTTTGAGGAGATTCTTGGAATCCTTTCCTCCCTTGGACTGGCTCAGTGCAGGACACAGGACTGGTTTCCCACTTTGTGTGGTGCCATTTCCTCCTCCTGGGAGTTGGTTTTGTGTGATTCCTGGTGCTTTGGAAGAGCAGGAGCAAGTTGGCAGTTCCGTGTTCTCACCCAGACCACAGCTTGGCATTTTTTGGGTTCATTTTTCGGGTTCCTGGCCCAAATCCAGTCTGTTTGTCTTGCCCACGTGTCTATTCAGCAGTGCTGGAAATCAGAGTCCAGGTCTCCAGAGCTGCTAATTAATGCACCTCCATTAATTGGCACTTCTTGCAGGTGTTGGACTTCAACCAGCTCATTTGAAATGAGAAAATGACACTGTGTGTGAAGCATTCCTGTGCCACAAATGGCCATAACTTGCTTATTCCATTCATTAAATGTATCTTTGGGATTTGTTAATTGATTGGCCACACTGGAAATTACTGTGAATTACCTGTGAGGAGGATTCTGGAATCAGACATTGCTTTTGGGTTATTTGCTGGTTGGTGGTTTGTTTTGTTTTGTTTTTTTGTGGTGAGCAAACTATGCCTGAGAGTCCTGCAACACAACAGCTTTGCCTGGAAATGGCTCCTTTAATTCCTAAAGCTGAAGTTTAATCTGCATTATTATGGATGTTGGGAAGGAATTTTGGAGCTATTGTCTGTCAGTGCCCAGCAGGGAGAGGAGGAATTGTCTGCAGTAGAAGGAATATTCTCATTACCCCTTCATACCTGCTCGTTTAAGATAAAGGCATTTAAGAGGCTGCTTTCGATTCGAGACATTGGGTATTTTAAGAAAATGTTTTCCTGGATGTATCAGCCTTGTCAAGCTTCACTTTTAGAGCTGGATATTCCCAGTTCTGAGCACAATTCAGCCCCGTGCCTTTGTCACCTCTGCCCTTGCACCCACTCCCCACCCCCAGGGTTTAGGTGGGCTCTGCAGCAGATGAATAAACCCAAATTATCTGCGTGAGGAGGAATTCAGGGCTCTCCAGTGCTGCAAGTGTGTGGGCAGGAATGAGTCCAGGGACAAAAGAACCTGTTCAATCCTTAATGCCTGCTTCCTGCTACCAGGAAAAGCATTGAAGACGTTTAATAAAAACCCTTTTATTTCTATTTTTTTTCCCCATGACTAATTCTGTGAAGCTGCTGTGCTGAACTGGGGTTAAATCCCCTGGCTCTGGGAGTGTGTGAGTCCAGCTTGAAGGACCATCCAAGCTTTGTGGGGGTCACTCCATCTCTGATTAGGAGCATTTGGCCCTTCCACACCTTCCCATCAGGCAGGATCAGGGCTATTCATGGATTTTTCACAGTTCCCTTTTGTTGTAGCACATTCCAGGTGTGCCTGTGGAATTTCATTACTCTGTGAGTTTTTAGGGACTGCTGGGTATGGGGATAAATTGGGGATAAATTGCAATTATCGTGTAATAGTTCTTTAGAGAAAACAAAGCCTGTTTTCTGCCAGGAGCAGAAATTCCTGTTTCTGATGTTCTGTTCACATCCTGGTCCCTGATGGCCAGGTAAAAACAGTCCCAGTGTGTGATGGATGGGGGAAAAGGGACTCTGGTGGTGCCTGGGTGGTTTCCAGTTGTTGGGAATTTCACCTTCAGAAACCTTGGTTGTGTCCATTGATGCAGCTCCAAGGAGAGTTTGAACAGTAAAGTCAAATTACGGCGCTTTTTTTTTTTCCCTTCCAAATTCCCTCCGTGTCCAGCCAATTTTCCTTCACTGCAGATCACCAGAAGTGATTTCAGAGTGTCCCTGGGAAGCCATCCTAAACCCACAGCTTTCCAAACCCCAAATTTCTGACTGGAGGAAATATCCAGGAGAGCTCCACCTGCAGCTCTCTGGTTCATCTTACCCTGCCATTTTCATCCTGCAGAACCGAGAGGTGGCAGCAATATTCCCTCCCAAGACATTTAATGTCTTTTACATTAATATTATGTTTAATTGCAGTAATGAGCTATTTTATTGCTAGGCTGAACTGGAATAAATCCAATTTTTCATCACTGCATCAATCTGAAAATTCTGCTTCTAAGTTTCTGGCCTTGACCAAAAAGTTTGGGTTTCCTTTGGCAGCACAGGGTGTTGGACAAAGCAGAATTCAGTGAAATATTTTGTGTTTAAGCTGTTATTCTGCCCATCACAGCAGAATAAAATGCTGCAAACATTTTATTAATGTTTGGAAAACAAATATTAAAAAAAAATGGAAATAATAAAAATTGGAAAAAAAAAAATAAAAAAAAATCAACCTTAGGTCCCTTCCTAAACCTGTTCCTTGCAAGGGATGAAGGCTGGAAGTCAAATCTTTACTTTTATTCCTAAATTTTGCTAAGTACAACATGGAGAGCTACAGCAGGTGGAATGTTCTGTTGTGGTTTTATTAATTCTTTTGTTAGGGTTGAGATTAAATGTGTGAGATGGTTTTTTTTGTTTGTTTGGATTTAGATGTTTGTTAATTTTTATTTATATTACAGTTTTGTAAATTGTGCGTTTTGTAGTATTTTCAGTTAATAAATTAAAAATTGAGTTGTATTTTTGTAAGGTTTTTTACAGATAAATTGTTTAATTAAGAAATTATATTTAAATTATTTTTACTTTTAACTTTTAACTATTTGGGGCTTGTAATGTGGAATTTTGTATTTAATTATAAAATATTGCTTAGATTTATGAGTGAAAGAAGAAAGTGAAGAAAAAAGTGAAAGAAATGAAGTGGANTGTGTAATTTGGTATTTAATTATAAAATATTGCTTAGATTTATGAAGAAAAAAGTGGAAAAAGTATTTGGTTTTATTTTATCATTTTTATTTTGTTTTATATATATTACTATATTTTAAAATTTAAATTTTAAGTTCTTTACTATGTGCTATTATATGTCTTTATTTAAATTACACATTCGTAATTTTAGTTTTATTATTTAATTTTGGAAGCTTTTTTTACGGTTTAAAGTTAAATACAGCATTTTCTTGGGGGTTAGTGCAAAAAGTCTAAAATTTTTTTTAAGGCTAAACTTCCAAGTTCATCATTTTAACAGAGCCTGGGCTTTTTTCTCCATTTGGGATAAATACATCCTCTGATGAATTTTGAGCTCTATCACCTTTTAATTCCGTGCTCCCTCATCTGGATGCTGAATTAAATGCTGAGAACAGGAGGTTCTGCTCTGCTCCTCTGTTGCTCATCGTGATTACAGGCAGGGATGGCAGAGCTGCCATCACTTATTATTCTCCACACTCCCAATGAGAATATTCTGCTTTCTGCTTCTAACTCTGTCAGGCTGAGCTGCTCAGGCTGAATTTTTTTCATGTTTTTGCTCTCAAGTGAACTCCGATTCTCACTTGAAATGTAATGGAAAGAAAAGTCCCCCAACTTTTTGGGGGCCACAGAAAATATTAGACACTGAATGTTGATGCTTTCCTGTTTATTCCTAATTTTTGCCTCCTGTCTCGTTGGCAGTTTTAGATCTAGGACAGAACTTTCAGCACTTTATTTAGAGTTTGGGAGTTTTGAAGTAATCTCTGTAGAGATGTTGTGAAAGACTGGAATAAACTAATGATTCTGTTCTTTTTAAATGTAGATTAAGGAAAATGCAGGGCTGAACCTGCATGGAGGAGTCAGAGGGAAAAAATATGAGCATTTTATAACTGTTCAGAACATCAGAAATTACCTGATTTAATCAATTTTCTGGGGCTTGGAGCAACCTGGTCTGTGAAAGGTGTCTGTGCCCATGGCAGGGGTGGAATGAGATGAGCTTTCCCTTCCATCCTGAAATATTCTGGGATTTGGGGATTCTATGAACTCCACGTGGCTTTTCAGGTCTGGAGCACAAGGATGGGCTCTGCTGCTGCAGGGAGTTTGGGAATTTATTTTTTTTTTCTCCTCTGTAAGGCAAAGGCAGAAAGTGTTTTCAGTCCCTCCTAACTCGGGGGTTTGTAAAAGGACTCACACAGAGCTGCTGGTATGTGGAATATTTGAAAAAAAGTGAGAATTGCAGATGTTTCTCCCCCTGAACAGAACAGGGAGGGCTCCCTTCATCCCAGATTCCCTCCTGGCTCTGTGGGAGGATGGCAGTGCCCAGGCACCCCTGAAATCTTGTCCTGTCCTGAGTCACTGCTGGCCCTGGAGCACTCCTGGCTCCAGGTGTCCCTGCAGGCAGAGCAGAGGGAGGAACAGAGGGGATTTTTTGGCATCTGAGTGTCTGTTTTGAGCCATCCCACCTTGCTGGCAAAGAACCTGAGTCCTTCTGGAAATGCTTCCTTCAGGAATTGCCAATGGAAGGGAATGAACCTCTCCAATGGAGGAACATCAGAAATACAGAAATGGGGATTTGGCGTGTTCCAGGGCAGTCCCGTCAGGAAGATGAGCAGTCATCATATTCAGGATTTTTCCACAGATTGTGTGTTCTCCTCCTGGCTGGTGAGAACATCACAGAGTCATCATTTCATCAGGTACAAAAGGAGAGGTCTCCCAGAGACTTTACAGGAAGGAACACAACTCACTTAAATATGCAGAGCTAAAGCCGTGAATAATTGTTCTTCTCAGCTCAGCTCCCCAAGTACTCTGGCTAAATATTGCAAGAAATCAGGTTGGACAAGTGGTTCCTCCTTCATTGATCTGTTGTTTCTGGATCACTTTCTCCACTTGGACAGGAGTCCTGGAAATCTACTGCAGGGAACTGAGGAGTTTCCTGCCATGAAATTCCAAGTGCTGTGTTGCAGCCTATGGTAATTGGATTATAAAGCAGAGGGCAAGGCAATAAAATCAGCAGCCTCATCAAAGCCTCCCTGTAAAATCCCAAGGGGAAGCAGCAAACTGGAGGTGAAGTTGAGCCGTGTCTGCCTAGGTTTTATTTATTTATTTGTCTGTTTATTTATTTATTCTTTTAACCTCTTAACAAGAACAGCAAGTTCTTCTTAGCACTGGGACTTAAAAGTTCTGTGGCTGACTCCTCTAAAGGCACCCTTTGCCCTACTCATTGAACCTAAAAACAAAACAAAGTGTGTAGTTTTAGTGGTTTAGCTAAAGAAAAAAAATCTCTGTGAGATCCTGCATTTTACAGAAGCTGGAATTTCATTTTAGCTTGCAGGGTTCTCTTTTTGCTCACTCAAGGCTTTGTTTTCTCTAAAGAACTATTACACGATAATTGCAGTTTATCAAAAAATACATTTCAAGCAACCTTTTCATAAGTGCTCACTGATAAAACTGCAAATATTTAAATGCACCTGGGAAATTCACACCGACCAGGAGCTTTCTGGGCTGTTTGTCTGTTCTGAGAGTGGAAAATCTTTCAGTTCATTGCTCTGTAGAGGTTGGATCTTCAGTAATGGGATGTCCTGGCATTCCCAGCACACTTCCAAGTGCTCCTTCTCCCTGCAGCTCTGCTGTTCCCAGTCCCAGGGGGATGATTGCAGCCCTGGTGGGGGTGTTCCAGTATTGATGGGGTTTCCAGGATGCACTGCTGCCTTTCCCTGCTTGGATAAAACAGCAGCAGCAGCTTCCCATCAAGTTTGTAATTGGCTTTTAGGGAGCGTTTCCCATCATTCCAACAGTTGCAGGCTAAGGAAACTCGGCATCAGCACTTATGGCAGCTAAGGAGATTGATTAATATTCATGAGGAAAGCGGAGGAGCTTAAAATAAGGAATAAAACAAGTGCTTAGTCCTTTGGCCCAGATGGTTTTTGGCACAGCAGATAAAAATGTGGATCTTCCCTTAAAACAGAAACCCCCATCTCCCTTCCAGCAAGGAAATCTGACACAATTCCAGCCACAAATCCACTCTGGCGTTTTGGAGTGGTGCCTGGGGTGTCACTCAATATTTTGGACCTTCTCAGCAGCCTGGTGGACACTGAGAGATCTCTGTGCTCACTGGCCAGGAATATCCCTGTGATTGCCCATGGATCCATGCAGATCCTTCATTCCAAGCTCACATCTTTCAGAGGGATCCCTGTGTTCATGATATCCCTGTGATTGCTGATGGATCCATGCAGATCCTTCATTCCAAGCTCACATCTTCCAGAGGGATCCCTGTGTTCATGATATCCCTGTGATTGCCCATGGATCCATGCAGATCCTTCATTCCAAGCTCACATCTTCCAGAGGGATCCCTGTGTTCATGATATCCCTGTGATTGCCCCTGGATCTGTGTAGATCCTTCATTCCAAGCTCACATCTTCCAGAGGGATCCCTGTGCTCATGATATACCTGTGATTGCCCCTGGATTCCTTCATTCCAAGCTCACATCTTCCAAGAGGGATCCCTGTGCTCACACAGGGCCATTCCTGCACAGTTCCTGAGGTGATTTGGGATTTGCTCCACTCAATCCTCTGGAAGCCACACTTGGAGCTGGCTGGAGCTGTTAAACCCTTGGAGCACATCCGTGCCTTCCTCAGGAGCTGGGGATCATCCACTCTTCCTGATGAAAAACCCTCTGGAAGGCCCTGGCTTCTCTGCAGCTCGGCTTCCTGCAGATCTCCACGGCACCAGTGGGAAAGAGGCATTTCACAGCTCGTTAAATATAGAGGGTACCTACAAATGTAGCCCAGTTACCTCTCACTGGAGGTGCTTCCAACCAAGAGGAAGTGACAACCGAGCCTTCACACTCTTTAATTATAGCAGCCTTTACATAACAGTGTCAGATAAATGTGTTTTAGGATAGGTGGCACCTCGCTTCCTCCAGAAGAGCTGTCAAATTAGACCAGACTAATTTATTACTTGAAATTCCAAGGATTAAAGCACGCCGTCCACCCAGTCTGTTTGAATAAAACCTGAAAATTCACTGAGTCCTCTGTGCCAGGATATAGCCCAAACAGCACAATCCTCCTTTCTTCTCAAACAGAAATACATCCCTGTTCCTCTGGTGGCTTCAAGGACTTCCAAGTCTCATAAATTCTCTCCCATTCTGCTGGAAAACAGGGTTAGAGGGGATCTCAGGAGGTTCTCCTGGCTATTCCTCTGGTGGCTTCAAGGACTTCCAAGTACCACAAATGCAGTCCCATTCTGCTGGAAAACAAGGTTAGAGAGGATCTGATGAGGTTTTCTTGGCCATGCCTCCACCCAAGGCAGAAGCTGCTGTCACTGCACCAGATTCTTACCTAATCTCTATTATAAAACAGAAGAGGAGGGAGAGAGGCAGGGAAATTGCTTTAGAGGGAGAAGGGGCAAGGAGTGGGGCTGTGCCAAGTAATTTAGGGGAGTGAGGAACTGGCCTCCTTCCCATGGATGGGAGCAAGGTGGATTGCTGGAGATTGCTGATGGTCCTTTCCCTTTCTATTGATGAAATCCATCCCTGGGCTCTTCTGCTGAGGTCAACAAGAGCAGCTTTCCATAAGGGAGAGCAATTTTCTTCAGCAGGGCCCTGGAATCCAGGCGGGGGAAGATGAAACCCAAAGTTTTTGTTTCACAGGGAGGATGCTGATGGAGGCTGTGGGTTTTGGAGCCCTCTGTGTGCTGGAAGGAGTGGATCCATATCCAAGCCTGCTCTTAATGCAACCACTAATGCTCCTTGTTAATGTACCCTTGCCTTTTGGGGGGTGTTTTACCTCATTATCCCTAAGTAATGTCAGGAATCCAGGAGCAGGACCTGATGTGAGATTAGGGAGAGGCCATAAAGGACTTGGCTGTGTTCACGGTGGGATTTTGCTGCTTTAGGGTTAACCCTCCTGTGGCTCCCCCACAGCAGCAGCAGGAAAAGAGGCAGTGCTGCTGCTCCACGTGGTGAAATCCCAGGTGGAAGTGGAATTTGTTGAAGTAAGTCGGGAGAAGGGAGAAGTTGCTGACTCCCATCCCGGCTTGGCGCAGTGCGGTGCCGAGGCGTTCCCTTGCCTTGGCAATCTGGATCCTGCGCATTTATTTATTCCAGCAGCTCTTCAGTGTGTTTATGCAAATACTTCATTGCTCCAGCTCCTGAAAGAACCACACAAGTGCTGTCATTTGATTGAGGAATCATTAGATCGGGCTGGAAATAAAATTTTCTCCGGTTCTGTATTCACACCCTCGGAAAAAAAAAGCCCCCAGTGTTCCCACATTTGGGTAGCTCAGGACTGACTAAATAATGGATATTTTGGGATGGATGGATACACGTCTCTGAGAGATTTCCTTTGTACTCTAATTAAAAATAAAGAGGATGTGAATAATCTCTAATGGCAGCAGAGTATTTGGAGGAAGCCAAGTATTTTGGAGGACTGTGGGTACTCAAAGTGTTCTGACTTCCTTCTATTCCCACCACCTCCAACCTGAAGATATTTTAGTCTGCTTTATATCCTCAGTGACTGGTTGGGCATTAAAAGTTTTGCATGACTCGTGGTCTTTGTTTACATCTTCAAAATCTCCTGTGCCCTTGGAAACATGGAGTTGTGGGCTCTGATTAACATCATCAACGAATGCTATCAAAAAAAAAAAAATAATGCAGCAACTGAAGCCATGCAAAAAATGCCATTTTTAAAAAAGTTAGACTTTAACAAGGCTCATTTCAGCTCTTTAGCCATTCCATGTTTGCAGCAGCTTGTTCCTGTAGTGTTGGCCAGTGGCCTGAATAGTGGAATTCCCTGCTGGATTATATCAGCTCCATTCAGCATATTCTATATATTCCATATATCCCAGCTGGATAATATTCAGCTCCATTCAGTTCCCTCAGCATATTTCTTATATTTCTATTTTTATATATTACTTAATAGATTTCTATATTTCTTCCCAGTCAACTTAAAAGATCTGGGTGTCTTCCTCCCTCACCTCAGTGTGTGTTTCTTGGATAAATTACCTCATAATATTCAAACCAGCCTTTGATTTAGAATTTCTCTATTACAGGGATTTGTATTTTTATAGCATCTTTTAGGAGCCTTTTGAGTTGAGTCATTAAATATGTATTTTTAATAACCTCTGTCTCTTAAAAGGACAGTGTGAAATGTAAGGACTGGAAATCAAATAGTGATTCCCCTGACTTCTAAATTAAGTTGTTTTATTACAAATCTATATAAAGTTCAGGTTTTTCCCCCTTCATCTTGTGGTTTCACAGCCTTTTTTTTTTTTTTTTTTNCTTGTTTGTTTTTGTTTTGTTTTTTAAATTTGAGCTGACCAATGATTCTCGTAGTTGAGTCTTTCAGTCTGGAACACCACAGGTCTTTAGGAACTCTGTAGAACAGGCTGCAAAAATCAATTCCTGCATTGGGAGTTTTATGAACATTTTAAAGATCGTCTTAGAAGCTGAGATCCTCCTCCAATGAGAATTAGAAAATTGGGAAGAAGACTTAGCATAACTTTGGGGAATCTTCAGTTGAGTTTGTAAGAAACTGTGAATATGGGAATATTCACAAGAATAACCCCTTTGGCTTTGCTTCAGGTGTCTGTTGGACAATTCCCATGGGATTGGTGGTAAATTTACAGAACTGAAGGAAGCTTTTGGGAGGAAAAGTGAATGAAGCAAATGGAAAACACAAATAGGAAGCATTCGTGAAACTGCAGTGCTGTTGAAGATGAGATTTTAAATAATTGTTTTAATAAGGATAGGAAGCAAATTGTAAATTAGTTCTGTCATTAGTGTTTAATTATTTATTGACTTTTTAATCACGTAGTGTTACACCAGAAGTTTAATTTGTAGAGCTCCAGGAGGCACCTGTTTAGAGGTTTTGTTTCTTAATTTAGTTGTAAATCAGGTTCAAACTTCTGTTCTTCTAAATCTTGGTGTTTAGGATTTGGTTTTCTTTTTTCCAGATATTGCGTGTGTGTGTGTTTTCTGTTAATTCTTAGTGTTTAGTCTTAGAGTCTTCAGGGTTTAATTGTTTCCAAGTATTGTTGGATGGCAGACGGTTTTCCTTGGAAACTACCCGCTGTTCTCTGCAATCTTGAAGAAGAAAGGCTCTATTTTATTATAAATAAATCACAGAACTGGGCTGGAAGGGACCTCTGGAGACCACCCAGTCCAACCAGGGTCACCTGGAGCCGGTGACACAGGAATGTGTCCAGGTGTTTAGAATGACTCTGGGCAGCAGTCCCAGTGCTCTTTCACCCTCATGGAAAGATGTTTTTCCTCACGTTGAGCTGGAACTTGTGTTTTATTTTGTGGCTATTGCTCCTCAACCTGTCACTGACACAACTGAACGGAGCCTGGCGCCTGCATATTTCGGAGATATTTATATTCATTAAGGAGATCTCACCTCCGTTTTCTCTAGATTTTTACGGTATAGTTTTATTGGAAACCACTTTTATTATAAATAAGCCAGGGACCGCCGCCATCAGCCCGTGAGGCGGCGCGAGCGCGCAGCGCTGCTCGCGGCCGGCGCGTCTTAGCCAATGGCGTGGCGGCGGTGGCGCGTCTCAGCCAATGGCGTGGCGGCGGCCGCGCGGTTCAGCCAATGGGAGGCGGCGGCGCGGCGGGCGGGAAGCA
>VWYP01013184.1:23201-43843 GCA_013400435.1 Pycnonotus jocosus
CGGCCCTCCGGCCCCGCACCGGCCCCCGCACCGGCTCTCCATGTACGACAACTTGTACCTGCATGGGTTTGAAGACTCGGAGGCGGTGAGTGCCGCGGGAGCGGGGCGGGGGGCGCGCAGATCCGCACGGGCGGGCTGGATGTCCGTGCTGCGGGCGATGCACCGGAGGGAGACCCCGTGCCCCAAAGATGCCGGGACAGGCTGATGTGATTCCCTAGGGAATTATAATTATCCCTCCCCGGCATCCCTCGCAAAATGGTTCTCCGGCAGCACAGAGCCCCCGGTGCCGTGGTCAGCCGCCTCGGTCTAGGAGCGTTCCCCACCGGTGTGCCCGTGGGTGTTTTTTGCCAGCCGGGAGAATGGCCGTGCTCGCCGCGGCGATGGACACGCCGTTCCATATTAAACAGGGATCCGTTACATAAGGCATTGTGGACAGCTCGTAAAATACACAGATAACAACATAATATAGAGTGTACGTCAATGCAGACGTATGTATGGCATGATGTGGTGTCCTCAGGAGGATGGATGGGTCCTGTAGGGCTTCGGATGAGGCATTTTTTCGTGCCTGTGTCAGTGTTGGTCTGGAAAGTGCAATCCCTCTTAAGTGTCGCCTCACTTGTTTTAGCATCCCTTTATTTCAGGGAGAGAGGAACAACAACTGTGCAAAATTGACATTAATGCAGTGCACCATGTTGACAGGAAATACTGTATATTGGAATCCTTCCGAACTGGGTATTTGAATTATTTCAAAGCTGTGATGCTTAGAAGCCTGGAATGGTTTGGGTTGGAAGGGTTTAAAGCTCATCTCATGGGCTTCCACTATCCCAGGTTACTCCAAGCCCCATCCAACCTGGCCTTGGACACTTCCAGGGATGAGGAAACTCTTTTGGATCAATGTAGAAATTTCTGCCCTTTTGGTATGCATGTGTTTACTTTTCCTTTGGGTTATCCCTCGCTGCTGCTGCTCACAAGCTGCCTGGCCAAGTGCAGATGAGTGTGTTGGTTCCTTCAGGGATGTGTTTTGAGATCCAACTGGATGTTTCAGTAAACCAGAAAAAAAGGCAAAGCATGAGTCCTTGGGAGCTGTTCTGCATCCCGAGTCTGTGCTGATTTAATGTCTTTCACCAAAGCTCAACAATTCTCTTAAGAAGGCAGCTTCAAAGTGCAGCATTAGGGCTGAGAAAACTGAGTTGCTGGATGGTGATTGGTGTAGAAGAAAAGTGTTGCTTATAAAAGTTTATCAGAGAATGCAGGTAAATGTGTGGTGGATTTAAAGGTGCTTCCGAGATGCTCAACACTGTGCATTCCCAGAATCCCAGGGGATTGGAAGGGACCTCTGGAGATCCCAGTCCTGCCAAGGCAGGGTCACCTGGAGCTGGTGACAGAGGGGTGGATCCAGGTGGGTCTGGAATATCTCTGGAGAGGGAGACCCCACACCCTCCCTGGACAGAGTTCCAGTGCTTGGCCACCCTCCATGGAGAGAAGCTCTTTCTTGTGCTGAGGTGGAATTTCTTGTGGTTTAGCTCATATTTCAGTAAACCCCGGTGATCTCTTCCGGAAACGTTTTTTGGGAAAAGCAGCTTTAATGGCAGCAGAGCCCCACCTGTTGCACAAACATCTGGGCTAGGATCTGTGCTGGAAGAATTGTGTTTATGGGTCAGAGGAGCTTGGTATTTAGATGTCCACTCTGAAGGACTGGGATGAAGAAATCATTTCCAGATTCCTTAATACTCTCTTAAGCAGTTTATGATAATGCAGTTTTACAGCTTTTAAAATTTTACAGCTGCTCTGTAATTGAGAATGCTTTTGATAGACCTGATTTCCACAATCACAGGAATATGTGAGAACCTCCCTCTCCTTAATAAAAACACCCCAAACCCTAAAAGCAATCTGGATCTCCCAGTTGTATGGAAAAACTGGAGGCCCTAAACCCCAAAGGCTCAGGCACAAAGCAGTTAAAATTCCCCGAGTGTCTGTTTGCTTTATGCTCCTGAACCACTTGCTTAAAACATTAAACCTTATTATTTTAGCTCCTGACTCAGGGAGTGGGAATGCCTGCTGAGACAATATCCTGGCAAACAGGTAGTGAGGATGGGTCACATCAGTGCCACTTTCTGGCCACAGAGAATTGAGACAGTGGGAAACAAATGGTGGTGGAATTCTGCTTCCCTGCGGTGAAGAGCAAATAACTGTGAGCAGTGCAGAGATGAAAGCAGGGCCTCTGCATTGTTCTGCTTTAGGACCTGGAAGGCTCAGCCGAGAGCTGGAGCAGCCCCGGGCTCGGATCCTCCTTCCTCCCCTGAATCCCGGGGAGCTGGGAGGGAGGGCTGGTGCTGATTGCAGCGCTTCCAGCACGGAATAAACCACAGAGCCACATGAGTCACTGGCACGGGAATGAATGTCTGCCTAAAGTGGGCATTTGCCCTCATAAAACCCAGAGAGCCGTGCGTGCGGAATGCAGCCTGCGTTTGCATTCAAGTGAATGGGCAGTGAGTGGCACTTAGCCCCACTTAGGCTCACTTGTGGAAAGGTACTGTTAAATTTGTATCTAATTTCTCCTGATTCGCTGCTCGGAGAGCACCGGGAGAAGTGTGCAGGTGAAATTTTCCTGTCAAAACCAGCAACAAACGTACTTTTTAACAGTGAACAGATACTTGCATGATTTTTGGAACAGCAGCTCTTACTGTCATGTGTTTGTGCGTGTTCATACATATAAAACATGCAAAAATACCATTTTTATTGATGGATATATAAATAAATGAGTGTGTGCATGGTATTACAGTCCATTACCAGCTGTGATGATTAACGTGAAGTAGATGATGTAGTAGCTGGTGTGAGGCTTTTTGGAGGAGGAAAATTACACTGCTGAAGCTGAGAAAAAACTCCCAGTGATTGTAGATAAAAAATAATTTCCACGTTTAGGAGAAGAGGTGCAGGGATATGGAAGTGAATGAGTTCTGCAGGGAAAAGTGTCTTGTCAGGAGCACAGAAAGATGGAGAGTGCATCACCATAGGGAGAAACATCTTCACACTGAAGACTTTTGCCTTGCTTGTTGTCCTGCCTTGTGCTTTTTTTTTTGATTTTTAGGTCTTTTTAAAAATTCTTTGGGTAGTTCTAAACCGGGTCACTGTTGTAGGGAAGTATTTCACATTCTTGATCACAAGAGGATATAAAAGCCCATTAGCACAGGGGTTTGAGGCAGGGAGATCCCCTGGGTAAGGGAATAATAAATGAACCTTGTTTTACCTTTCACAGCTGGGAACTAGTCTGTGGTGGGGAGAGATTGGAATGCTGCTCCATTGGAATGCAGTCCAGAATTTCTCTTTGATTTAGGGAAACATTCCACCTTGTTCAGAAACAAACTTCAATGAAACCTTCCCATAAGAAATCACTTTTTCCTTCTGTAAAATTACATTTCCATTAAGGCAGCATGTCATTAAAAAATTATCAACAGGAGTTAGCAACAACTACCCCATGATACAGAGTCCCTCCCAGCCCCAGGAATAAAACCTCTCTCAGGTCGGTGTTTTGCACCTGCAGAACTGTCAGAACAGCCCCTTTTAGGTTGTTCATTTATATTTATCCCTTCAGAACAACACCTGAGCACGTGAAGCCCCTTTCCTCACCTCTCGGGGTGTCAGTGTAAGGCTTGTCAGCACGTCAAAGGCTTTATCTGGGTACTTCAGTGCCTTATCAGGAGGAGCTGCCCGGGATGGGGAACTTCAGCTGGGCTCTGCGTCAGGCATGGAGCGAGCAGGGGACGGTGTGGGGTGAGCAGGGGCTGGAGTGGGGTCAGTGAGGGGCTGGAGTGCGGTCAGTGAGGGGCTGGAGTGGGGTCAGTGAGGGGCTGGCACGGGCACGGCCGGGAAGCGCTGGGAGGGACCGGGCATTGAGGGAGGGCGCGGTGCCAGCGCTGCGCGGAGCCGGTGCCAGCCCCAGGAGGCAGTGCCAGCCCCAGGAGGCAGTGACAGCCCCCGGGAGGCAGTGCCAGCCCCCGGGAGGCAGTGATAGCCNACGGTGCCAGCGCTGTGCGAAGCCAGTGCCAGCCCCAGGAGGCGGTGACAGCCCCAGGAGGCAGTGATAGCCCCGTGCCTTTTCCCGTGGTCATCCAGTGCTTCCCAGACAGGGCAGCTCTGCCTCCTCGTGTCCCGGCCTTTTAAAAAGGCGTTTCTCTCATGCCTTCGTCTTCCAGCTGGGATTTTGGTAGGGAAGTTCCTGTTGAGATATTGATTGGATTTCCATGTGGTGCCTCTGACCCCTAAAGGAGATGGAAAGGTGGCTTTGCTTGCACTGTGTATCCCTGCTGTAGTAGATTTTTTTAGTAACTTCTTTTACTTATTTGCTCTTTCTCCTGTGCCTTCTTTCCTAGACCTCTTTTAGCTGTCTGACCTGCATCTAACCCTGCCTGGCTTCCCGTGGCAATTCCCATCCCTGCATCCACAGCCTCCCTCCTGCTGCTGGTACCAGAACAGGCTCTCAGTTCACCAGGGAAGCAGGACTTTGCTGCACTGCTGTGTGAGCCAGGGTGGTGCAAGTTCTGTCACTAAGAGACAAACACTCGTGGTGGGATTCATGCTCACGAAAGTATTTTAGATTCTGAAAGTCCTTTGGTGTTTATAGGGACTAAGCAGTAGTGAGATGGACCCATTACCCTGGTAATTAATGGTCCCAGTTTGCCATAAAAAGGGCCCTGAGCAGGACTCTGTGTGGTGCTGCATTATCCTAGGGTTTGTCTCCAGTTACTCCATACAATTCTTGAGAGCACTGCCGAGAATTTTAGGAAAAAGGTGATGGGAATAATGGGAAAACACACTCCTTTCACCATGCGGATGGTCAGCACTGTGTTTTGAGGACACTGTGCTACTCCCCTGCTTTTTCAGTGCCATTATTCCTCAAACCTGTCATTCCTTCTGCTGCCACTTTCCTCATGGCACCTGAGACAAGAAGATCTCTGTGCTGCCCAAGCAGAAAAAGTGATTATAGAAAAACAAACCTTGGTGGGCAAGTTCATATCCAGGTATTGATTGGATTTGTGTCTGGTGCCTCTCTAAAGGGGGAGGGAAGGTGGGCTTTGCTTGCTCTGTGCACCTCAGTCGTTGTGGGTTGAGTAACAACCAAAATGTAAATTTAGAAGTGGTTTTCCTGCTGTCTCTCCAGTGATCATGGATGGAGTTTTCAACACTGAGTTCATTCTGTAGAACATCTTTGTACAACAAGCAGCTGAGACCAAGCAGAAGCTTTATCGAGCTGCCAGATAAAAACCTGGGACTTCAGTGGGGTTGGTTAGAAAGGTTTCAGTGGTTATTGGGTGTATCATGTCAAGCTGAAGGCTGAAGGTTGGTAGTCGAGATCTGATGGTCTTTTTACATCTCTTGATGGATTTTGCAGGCAGGGACACCTTCCACCATCCCAGGTTGCTCCACCCCGACTTTGAACATTTCCAGGGATGGAGCAGCCACAGCTTCTCTGGGCACCTGTGCCAGGGCCTCTCCACCCTCCCAGGGAAGGATTTTTACCCTGGATGGGAATGTGAACTGGGAGAAGTGTTTGCAGCTTCTCTTTGAGCTTAACTGTTCTTAATTTCCCCGTTTCAATTAGTGCAGTTTCTTATGTTTCATCCAGAAAGGCTGAGTGGTGTCAGGACCTCGGCAAGCAGGATCTTTTGCCTAACCAATTATCTACTTGCTGCTTGTTCATGTAGGATTTTTAGTTTCAAATGTGTGCTAAACCCTGCCTTGATTGGGACAATAATCAATATTTTCTGACAAAAAAAGAGATTATCCTCTGCCCATTATGCCTCCTGAATTCTCATTGAAATTTGGCTTTTACATGGTCAGAGCTTCTGTGTGTTTTTGACAGTTTCAAATCTGTTTTCATTTCTATTAGCCCTTAATAGACTGCCTTGACTAATGAATCATCAGCTGCCTGATATTTATCTCGTGTGGAAAGGGCTGCAAGGTGGTTTGTTTGGGGGTTTGCTGGGGTGGTTTTGCTTCGATTTTCCTCCTAAAATATCCAAAGTTCTACTACTACAGCATTAGCTGTGCTTGCCTTGTTTTGTGCTCTTGTGAGGATGGTTTTCTGTCTGACTCAGATCTTCTGTTCGTTAAATGCCACATTGTGATTTGATAGTATAGTAGTCAAATAAAACACTCAGTAAGAATCACAAGTCATTTTTATAAATTGCTGCTTGCTGTTTCCATAGAGGTGCTTTTTTTATACCAGAAATACATTGAATTGGGGAAAAAAAAAAAAAGAGAGAGAAAAAAAATTCAAGTCATTCTAAACGAGAGACATAATGAGGAATGGGTAACAGAAATAGATAATTTTGTGTTTTCAGTTCCAACTGCAGGTCAGAGCTCAGCTGATGGGACAGGGTGTGGTTGCAAAAATTGTGAGTTCATATGGAGCACTGTAAGGTGTGTGATTAACCGTGGCTTTATCCTGCTTTTGGATCCCTTCTGCTGAGCCCCTGGCTGGCTGTGGAGTGCAGCCAAAACCACGGGGCCCTCTCAGCGCTGTGCTGCTCCTGGATTGCAGATTGCTCTCCAAATTGCCCAGTGCTTAAGGAAATGCTGCTGCTGGGAAGTGCGAGCAGCTCTCCCTGGGCTCAAGGGCATTGGAGGGAGGAGTGTGGCTCTTGGTGCTGAAGGAGCACATCACAGAAATAATAAATAACAAGGGGAGAAGCTTAACCCAGGATTTGTTGATGCCATGGCTTGCTTCCCTATCTCCCAAAACCATGCTCTGCTTGGGAGACCCTGAGCTGTTGGATGTTTTCCCTTGAAGCGTGCATTTGTGGAGATAGGAGAGCCCGATCTTCCCAATCAGCACTTTACCCAAATGCAGATTGCTTTACAAACAGGACAACTGTTTGTGGTCATTTGGAATCCAGTAATTAATTCCAAAATGTCATTTAGCTGGCACAGAGTGCTGAGTTCCGTGGAGATCACAGGTGGTGGCAGGATTTGCTTGCAGCCTCTCCTCAGCTCCTGCTTTGTATTTTTCCACAGTGCTTTGTCACTGGTTTTCATGCCAGCAGTGAACTGGTCTCAGTTCTTCTTTTGCCATGTCCTTTCCTTCTTTTCATATCTCAGCATAAATATCCATTCAGGAGCAATATGTGGAGCACAGTGAGCAGCTTTGTTTGTCTGCCCAATTGGTGCTGATCAAGTAAACTGGAGTTTTGATTTGAAGGATATTCCAATGTCCAGAGCCAGCCAAGCTTTTCCACCACAGCACAGAGAGCTGGAGGAAGCCAGCAGTGCCTGAATTTGTGACTGCACAACACAGCATGTAAATCTGCTTTTTTTTTGGTTCTCTCTAAAGCCTTCTCAGAAGGGGTTTGAAATGTCCTGAGGAAAAGACTCAGAAAGGGCAGAGCTACAGGCTCTGCTCTGCTCCTCAGGAGGGTTTTAATTTTCACAAGGGCAGGGGAGAGCAAGAAAACCCCGGGAGAGGAGGACAAGGGGCTGCTTTCTGATTTAGTTTGTTTGGGTTTTCTTTCCCTAAAAAGTCACATAGGACAAAGGCTCCATAAGTTACAGAAATGGAGCTATTTGGTTGTGCAGGGGAATGCAGCCTGGCAGGGATTTGATTTATTACAGCAACAAGGGAGAAATCATGAGGAAAAAACACTCCCTATCATCGTGCTGAGTACTGGAGTGCTGAAGTGTGTTTGAACGAGCTGCTAACGCTTCCTATAAAACTTCACCAGCCTTTCTATTTTGAGAGAATTCTGCTTATACCAAATGTATTTTCCCTGTGAGTCCTCCCTTGGTTTTTCCCTGTGCTGGGACATTTCCCTGCCAATGAACTCTGCTCAGCTCTGTGCTTTCTGCCTCCTCCCAGGGGCTGTGTGTCCTTGGTAGAGTGGCATCACAGTCAGGATGGCACTGGCAGAAATGTCCTGTTCCCTTGGGCAGTGTCTTGCTGTAGGTGCTGTGCTCTCAGTGTGGAAGAGGCTGAAGGATTTCGTTTTTAGTAGCAGTGTCCTTATGGCTGGAAACAAACCCTCAGCCATGGTGGGACAGGCTCTAGGGTGAGGTGGCCAAGGCATCCTATCCTCCCTGTTCCTTTTCCTGTTCACAGAGCCAGGTACAACCTGAAAACCCCATGCCTAACAGTTCAAACTTTATCACAGCCTTTCATCTCTTAGAACAAGAATAAAATCACATTTTTAATGCTTACTCCCCTGTGCTGCTGCTTTATAAGCATCTCCTTTCCATGCACGATTTCCTGGCCATATTTTAACCCCCATTCCCACTGGGGTTGGTGGATTTCCTGAAGAAAGTCTCTCTCTTGCTTGGGAAGATGATGTGTTCTGACAAATCATCAGTTAATCTGTGATATGTAGGTCATGAGACACCGTGATAAAATTTTATGTTCCAGGATAATTAGTGGTGAGCTCATCAGGTCCTGACAAAACAAGCCCCAGCATAACACTTTAAGCAGTGATGTTTCAATGATGACCAATAACTGGAAAATCTCATCAAGGAAAAAAAGCCAGTGGCAGCTTAGCCCACAGAAATCAGAATCCAAGGGACACCGTGCTAAGAGAAGAGCTGGCTGGGATTCTGCAGCCTGTGCTCACCTGCCCACGAGGCTCCAGCTCCTCCAGGGAAGGTTTCTCTAGTGTGGGACACAACCAAGCTGCCAGCTCCTGTTCTGGAAGCAGCGTTACTTGAACTAAAATGTGCCACTGAAGTGTCTGTTGGAACAAGGAGAGTGAGCAAAACTACTTCAAAGTATATTTATTTCCAGAGTTTCTGACAAGTGAGAGAAGTAGCTGTATCCCCCCCTGTGGTGCTTGTTCTGGTTAAAATGTTCTCGAGATGTTTTTGCACGCCATAAACCAGGAATGTTGGAGCTCTGCACTTGTTATCGATCTCTTATTGGAAAATGAACGGGGTATTGACAGATGGAAAACCTGACAAATGAGTTTTCCTTTGCCTCCCTCCATTTTTCCATGCTAATTACAGCTGTCTGTTGATTTTTACTTGCTGCCCCAAGGAGTAGAGTGGTAGTAAGTGCAGGAGTACTTTGCTGAGTAGCTCCTGTTCCTCCTGGAATGGATTCATTTCAGGAATGCATTAAGTGATATTTCCCTTTAATAGATCAATGTAAACATAGAGCCTGAGTGGGAGTCTGGGAGGAAAGGAGCCACACATTGGAATATTTCCCGTTACACATTCAAAATTCATACACTGCTGGTGGCTACATAGAAGTTGGTTTGAGAAGTTGGCTTAGGCCTTCAGATGTCATTGGATGTCCTTTCAGGGCTGATGCTGAAGATGTTTTGCCTGTTAGAATATTTAAGAACCTTGTTAAATGTTTCACTTCACCACTCTGTACTGAATATATCACACAGGAATCTTTCCTTTTTGTTGGCTTTCTTAGAATGCTAGCTTGGTTTGGGTTGAAAGGGACCTTAGAGCCCAGCCAGTTCCATGGGCAGGGACACCTTCCACTGTCCCAGAGCCCTGTCCAACCTGGCCTTGGACACTTCCAGAGCCAGGACAGCCACAATTTCTCTCAGCAGCCTCTGGTGCTTGGATGTAACACAAACCCATCAGATTCCTCTGTGTTGTCTGCAGGAGGAAGCTTCTGTCCTGTGATTTCTTATTCAGGTTCTCTGCATGCAGGTGGTACCTGCTCAGGGGGAAGATGCCTTCAAAGGGATGTAACTTTGCACAGATATTTTGTGTCTCCCTTCACAAGCAAGAATTTAATTTATAAAAGATGTATGAGATCTCTTTGGTATCAGGATTGAATGTTTTACATTCCACAACAACATGTAATTATTCATAAAGCTTGTCTGCCTTTCTTCTCCATGGTCTGATCTCATCCAGGTAAAGAAATCCCTGTTGTACCCTCAGAGGAACAACCACAACAGTGCAAATAAATACAAACACCACAGTGTTGTTTTGCTGGGAACTGATCAGTGAAGAGAGCTCTCCAAAGGCATCACAGCTTTTCAGGCTGGTTTTGCTGAACGTTTTCAAAGCCATCTCAAACAGAAATACAGGGGCCTTTACATCTGAAATTTGGGGCCAGAACTGAACAGAGGGATAAAACCAAACGTAGGTTTTCAGAGGAGCTGCGCTGATGTATTTCAATGAAGTGCAGCCCAAAAGTCCTGATGGCTGCACGTTTCTTTCAGCTGTTAAATAATTCCTCCCTTTGCCTTTTCACCCAAGTGCAGTTGCTGCATTACTTGCAAAAATAAAAAAAGAAGAGAAAAAAGCCACTTCCCAGCAGCTGGGAGCTGAAGCAGCTTTCTCCCATCAGGGCATTTCAGGAAGGCAGTCAGCAAAGTGCTTTCCCAAGTGGCTGCTGCCTGCCTGGGTCCTGCTGCAATCTCTGGAGAGCTGAGGGACTTGGGGGGGATTTGTGTTCATTTTTTTCACTCCTTTCTCTTGTGTCCCTGTGTGCCTGTGCCCGGAATTGTGATGGTGATGCCAGAGGGGAGGAATTGAGCCACGTCCTGCTCCTCTCCGGCACATCCAAGGGAGCTGGAGCTGGCCAGGCTGCCCGGGGAGGAGGAGCAGCCCCTCCTCCCGAAGGCTCTGCACGTTTTTCCTCTCGTTTATTCGTGTCCCTTAACTAATTGGGGGATGTCAGCAGCGTGCCTTGCACAGCTCTTTGCACGTTCTGGGGATGAGCTGCAGGATGGAGGAGGGGAAGGGCAGCACCACGGTACAGACACAAATGTCAACAGGAGCCAGCTCGAATCCTGCCTGTGCCTGTGATACTCTGTGCTCACTCGGCACTTCCATGCTGGAAAAGATGTGCAGGGGGCAGGAACTTAATAGGAATGCAGGAATCATGGAATGGCCTGGGTTGGAAGGGCCCTCAAAGCTCTTCTTCCACGCCCTGCCATGGGCAGGGTCACGTTCCACTTCAAGCTCTATCAAACCTGGCCAGGGATGGGGCAGCCTCAGCTTCTCTGGGCAGTCACCCTGCAGAGGAGCTACATGAGAGGGGAGCCCGGGATTTTGTGCTTTCACTCTGCTGTGTGTCATTGCTGGGGCTGGGGGAAAATCCTCCTTTGGGGATGGAAGTTGAGTCCGGGTGCCCAAACCTCACCTTGTCCTTCCATCCATGGAAGTACAGCCCGTTCCGGGGACAGAGCAGGTGTCTGTCCCCTCCCTTGCCCTGTCTCAGGAAGGTTTGGCTGTTCCCAAGGGAGAAGCGGTGGCTGATCCCCAGGTGATGATCATCCCTGCGGGATGGAAGGTGCTGCTGGAGCCGCTTGGCACCTCCTCCTCCTGCCCTGCACTCCTCCCCCTTGGTGCCCGCGGTGTCCGCAGCATTCCCACCTGCCGTGCCCAGGGAGGGGCATGCTGGGCACGGCAGGGGGATGCTGGGCACGGCAGGGGGATGCTGGTCACGGCAGGGCGATGCTGGGCACGGCAGGGCGATGCTGGGCACGGCAGGGAGCTGCTCGGGCACTGGAGCACACGGAGCTGTGCCCTGCTCACGCTGCAGGAGTTCCAGAGCGGGAGCAGGGACAGCGCTGTAGGAATTGGATCATCCTGCAGGGCTGTGCTGTGGGAAGTGGGATGTGCACAGCAGCCACTGCGGCTGAACACAGCCCCGATCCCACAGGAGCCATCAACGCTACGGCTTCCAGGGCAGAGCTCCTGGCACGGGAAACGCGCGGAAAGGAGGAAATAACAAACAGTTCATGCTAAAATGCACCAGAGAAATGAGAGGTTAACAGGAGCCTTTCCTTCCTGCCGGCAGCTCAGGGCACGGCACATGCGTTGAAAAACTCTGGAGCACGGAGCTCTCCTGGTGATCTGTCTCCTGCAGGAATGCCAGGGATGCACTGACACAACCTGTGCCTGTGTCCATCCCCAGTCCCTGCCCTGAATGTGTTTGTGTGCCTGGATCGGTGTCACATTGTCACACTGGGAATTGCTCCAGCAGCTGCAGTGCAAGGGGAGGGCTCTGTGGTGGTACAGGGAGCTTTGCTTTGTTCAGCTCAGGGCAGAAAGGGAATTTGGGAACTTCCTGAAGTGCAGCCCGGTTTGTGATTGACATCCTTGCCTCTCATCCTTCTCTTCGTTTGGGAATGCAAGGAATGGCTTTGCATCTGTCAGTGAGACACTTCCCTGTCCAGGGGGAGCTCACTCGGGGTCATGGCAGCCACCACCTTCCAGCTTTGGGATGAGTTCCTTACTTGGGACTTCAGTACTCTGGCTGCCCATCTTGGAATGTTTTCCTTCTTTTCCTGTACCTTTGACCAGACTGACTTCACTCATCAGCCCCATTCCCTGCCTTTTTGATTGCATTTCAGTGCAGATTTGTAGGGCACCAGCAGAACCTTTGACATTTCCTTTTGGAGAGGATATACCTCTGCTACAGTATCCCAAAATAATGGCAAAGCTTTTGTAAAGGTTTTAAATCTTATCAAGACTGACAGATTCTCCTCTTGATAAGGCTTTCTTTTTACCTTCTTTCAGAAAAAAAACCAATATCCAGGTGTTGAAAGTTTGCTCCTTCAGATTTGTGTTTATTGGTGCCTGTGAGAACTTTGATGGAGAAGGAGTTTTTGCACAGAGTGAGACCACCAGGGTCTTTCTCAGTTATTGCTTGTGCCAAATCAAAAGGCTTGTGGGTAAGATAGTGATTCCTAAGGGATTTTTTCTTGATTGGAATGCTTGTTGGTTGCTAGCAAGAAGGAATATTAAACTATTGTTTCTCCTAAGATATTTCATTAAGAATCCATTTTGAGAGAAAACTGGAGGCAGTTATTTAAAAAAAATTGTCTTTGAATTTTTAATGTTTAACTCTCTAAATTACTGTCAATCATTAAATCCCAGAATGGGTTGGATTTGAGGGCCCTGATGACCAGACTGTCACAAGAATTTGGGAAAATATGTTCACACCATGTAAAAAAAAAAGATTTATGGTGGCTGGAGTTGAGATGTAGCACAAAGTTCTGGATTTGCATTTCCACCTGTCATTACTGCCTTCCCATTTATCCCAATGGGGAATACATGGAAGGACTATTTTGCCAGTGGCATCCCCAGATTGTTTAAAAATCTTGGGATATTTATTTGTTCCTGCTTCTCATCTCCCAGAATAACTCTTGGTTGGTAATTTTTGTTTGTCCCGTGTTTTGTTGGTGCTCACAAACCACCTGGAAATACCTGATAACAACAAGTCCCTCTCACGGCACCGTTTTGTTTTCAGTGTGTGGAGCAATATCCAAATAGGAAACAACAAAATCATCAGTGGGGGGATATTTCCCCCCATTTTATGCAGTGATGATAAAACCCAGCCAGTTTTGGGGGGAATTGGTGAGCTCAGAGTGCTCTCAGAGCTGCAGGATTAGGGCAGAGCTGCTGGAATTGGGCCCAGCCCTGTCCCTGTGAATTCCCAGTGGGCAGCAAAGTCCTAGAAAGTCCTTGGGCTCCCTGGTTGATTACAGCAATTAAGGACCATAAAGTGTCACTCAAAAATTACCTCAGCAGGTGCCAGCAAAATCTCCTTTCTCTTGTATTTTGCTCTCAGCACGTCGAGTTTTTCGATTGCAAGGGCTCGGGGGAAGGAGTTGCTATTTCCAGCACTTGGAAAATGAGGGCTTTTTCTTCCTAAGATATTCCTAGCAGTCCATAAGATCTTCTTGTAGGTTCAGCACTCGGGTGAGTTCAGGATTTGCTGCAAGAAAAGTAATCGGAGATCATGGCAGCTCCTTGGAGGGGAAAAAAAAAAAAAAAGGAAAAAACTAGGAAAAAAAGAGTAGAAAATGTAAAAAAACTAAAAATGTTTGTAAGCCTCATTTATCAGTGTTTAAAGCAGCTTGTAAACCTCCCGGTTTGGAAGCTTTTGGAAGGAAGGAGCTAATTAAAACCATAACATAACACAACATAGCCAGCCTAGGCCCAAACTCCATCAGTTGCTTGGCTGAAATTAAGCAGCGTGAAATTCATTTCAACAATGCCCTCCCAGCATGTCACAATTCCTTCCCATTCACTACCCAGCGTGAACATTTTCAACAAAGTAATTTTCCTCTAAGTCTGTGGAAGATGGGAGTCTGGTTCTGTGATTCTGTGACATTCTAAACCACTTCTGTTGGAGAAAAAAAAAAAAGTAAAATAAATATTCAGGGTTATTTTGGTTGTGTAAAGCCTGATGGTGTGGGAAGTGGTGACACCACTCCAGAAGAAAATCAGGCCACTGTGATCATCAAAATCCTTAAAAAAGATGTGTATTCTTTAAATTAGCTGTTGGGATTAGGAAGAGCAGGCAGGGAAAGCAGACAGGTGGGCAGGATCTTCTCAACTCTGAGGAAAATTCCACTTCATTCCTCACATGCAGAATGCCCTGAAGATTATTGCACTGCACATCCCTGCTTTGGATGTACTGAATAAAACACACTGAAGTATTCCGTGTGTCTTTGAAAGACTGGTTTTATTTGTTGAGAAGTTGAAAAAGCATTTCAGCTAATGAATGGGTACTGCTGAAGAGTCCTCCAGGAAAATAAAGTGAATTTTTTCCTTTGTTCAGCCTGGAGAAGAAAAGGCTTTGGGGACACCTCTGTGTGGATTCCAGTACCCTAACAGGGATTATAAAAGTGAGGAGGGAGAGGGACAAGGGACAGGAGACAGGGAATGGCTTCCACTGCCAGAGGGCAGGGCTGGATAGGAGATTGGGAATTGGGAATTCCTGGCTGGAATGGAATTCCCAGAGGAGCTGTGGCTGCCCCTGGATCCCTGAAGTGTCCAAGGCCAGGTTGGAGCACCCTGGGACAGAGGAAAGTGTCTCTGCCATGGCAGGGATGGCACTGGATGGGATTTAAGGTCCCTCCCGCCCCAAACCGTGCTGGGATTTGGGGATTCTGTGAGAGCAATCCCTGGAATTTGGGATTCTGGGATTCTGTGGTGTCTGAGAGCAGTCCCAGCACAGGACATGAGCAGGTCCATTTGGCACAGCCTGGTTCTCCCAAAAGTGACCCAGAGAGTGCAAACCAAGCTAAGCTACATGAAACCAAAAAGGAAATAAACTGGAACAGAGTGAAATAAGAGTAGAAATGGGAGCTCATCCTCTTGCAGATCCCAAGTTCAATGTCTCCATTGCAGTAACAAGGAACTGGATGGAGGTGTGATTATTTTTTTCCAGTGATCCACCCCTGTCAGCAGAAACTCTCCATCCCAGGCAGCACAGGAGGGTGACTGGAGGCTGCTTTAGGAATACACCAAATTATTCCAGCACTCCCTGGCTGAAGCCTGCCTGTGTGAGGGAATGCTGTGGCAGACCACATATGGCAGCCACAGATGCCTGTGTACTTGGGAGGATGATTAAGTTTAGTTTGGGGGCAGTATTTGTAATTTGTTGGTTTGGTTTTTTTTTTCCTGGAGACTTATGGAACATTCTTGACTTCAGAATGTGTTATGTGGGACAGCCACAGAGCAGCCTCCTCACAGGAGAGCTCATTTAGGATACCAGGTGCACTTTTATTATCAGGTTTCATCAAACCCAACAGCAGCAGCTTCCCCAGAGCCTTGGGAAGATCATTCAATGCTTTCAAGAGCTGAAGTAATTAGAAAAAATAAAGCAGTGTCTCTGTGCCGGTGCAGCTTTAGTTTGGTGCCTTTTATCCTGGAAAAATAGCACCTTTTTTCCTCCCCTGGGACTGCTGAATAGCTTTCCTGAAAAACAGGGACCAGCTGCAGAGGGTGAAGCAGAATTGAGACTCGAGGTGTTCAGGTGTTGATTCAGTCCCAGGTCTCACAACCTGCGTTTGGAATAAAGCACAGATCAGAGCATTCCCAGGCAGATCTTTGCTGAGCAAAAACCTGGAATTTGAAAGGTTTGTGTGTTGAAATTTTGAACACTTTTTTTGGTGAAAAGCACCTAAGGCTGTAGCCATCCCTCTGGCTGTGATCCTCACCTTTCCCTTGGCTCTGAGACTGCAGGGAAAGTGCTCTGGGTGTTATTTTGTGGAGGAAGATCTGAATTTTTACCCTGGGAAAAGGAGAAGTTCAGAGCAGCTCATCTATTCTCTAACCAGTAACTCAGGCTTTGTGTGTACCTGCAATGCCTGCTAAGCAAAATCTTGTGCCTTTGCATGTTCATTTGAACATTACCAAAAGAGATGGGAGTATTTTGGCAGTAAAGAGAGAGATACATCACCAGTATTTTTTTAAAACTCTGTTTCTTAAATGTAGCAACACAATCTGTGCTGAACTGAAGGCAGCTGGGGAAAAGGAGATAGACTGCAAGAATCTGAAATCCAGGGGAAAATAAAAAGAGATCAGGAAATGTTGGAAGAATTGCCCTATTTTTCTAACAATTAGTATTCCCAAAGAAAAAAACTAACTACCTAGTCATTTCCAAATTGCTGAGGCACCTAATGAGTTGTCTTAAATAAATTTACCAAACATATAGAAGGAAATAATTGCTGAGCATTGGATTCTGAAATCACAACTCAATGCCAAGCTGTTGTGCAGCTGCCTCGTGTGTGTTGGGGATTCAGCAAGAAAATCATTTGCTTGGGAACTGAACCTTGTCCTGGTTGGACTTCCAGTGCCACATCCACACGGGAATTTTGGGGAAATTCAAACCTCTTTGCTCCTGGACCTCCCTAGTTAACATTGCAGTAGCTGGAATGGATTTTGCAATTCGAGAGGGGATGTTAATAATTCCAGAGCATATTAAAGCAAAATAGGGGCTGTGCTTGCCAGAGTGATCTCTGCCCCCCTTTCCACGTGGGAATAACTGCTTTGATTCCTGCCTGCAGCTCATGGAATGCTCCCTGCAGCCTGGGGCAGGACTCTGCAGTATTTCACTGGGCACACAGAGATTTTCCTGGCCCCGCTTTCCACTGCAGCACAGCGAGGTTTTCACGCCAAAGGAAGAGATTCCCCACTGTTCTGTGTTTGCCTTTTCATTAATTACATCACCTGCCTGGTAATTAAATTTAGCTGCCCACCCTGAGTGCTGGGATGAGGTGAGCAGAAACTGTCGTGGCCACTGGTATTTAAAATGTAGGAGTTTCTTAAATCCTCAGCTTCTGGTTCTTGTTTTTGTGTAAAAATGAGTTAATTCTTACTTTCTGTGACCCCCATCTCCATAACATACTTGTAGTAGTAACCTGTGAGTTAAACCTGCACCTGAACCAGGGAGATCTTTGTGTTGGGGCTTGGAGTGAGCTGCCTCCCCAAGGAATAAACTCTGCTGTGGGTTTAGTGGGGTTTTTGAAGTGATTTCTGGAGCATCCCTGGCATATGGCAGCATATGGCCCTGCAGCCATCCCTGTGCCTGTTTGTTCTCCTTGTGCTGTGTCAGGAGCTCTGTCAGGGCTCTGGGAACTCGTCAGGGAGGGATGTGGCCTCGATTCCCCCAGGAACTTGCACAGGGCTGAGGACACTTGGGCTTTTTTTTTAGTTGAGGCTCCAGTTTGGGATGAATTTGTCTTGGGGGAAAGGGAGGATGGGCTGATGGAAGTGTCATCAACCAGTGAAAGGGCTGGGAGAGCTGGGGATGTTCAGCCTGAGGAAGAGAAGGCTCTGGAGAGAGCTCAGAGCCCTTTGCAGGGCCTGAAGGGGCTCCAGGAGAGCTGGAGAGGGACTGGGGACAAGGGCTGGAGGGACAGGACACAGGGAATGGCTTCCACTGGGAAAGAGATTTGGGTGGGATATTGGGAGGGAATTGTTCCTTGTGAGGGTGATGAGGCCCTGGCACAGGGTGCCCAGAGAAGCTGTGGCTGCCCCTGGATCCCTGGAAGTGCCCAAGGCCAGCTTGGACAGGGCTTGGAGCAGCCTGGGATGGTGGAAGGTGTCCCTGGCCTGGAATGAGATGAGCTGTAAGGTCCCTTCCAACCCAGGCCAGTCTGGGATTCCATGGTTCCATGTCTGCTAAAATATGTTTAGTTGAGCTCCTGACCACTTTAAAAGCATTGGAGAGACCTCTGGTTCAGCTGTTTGGTTTCCTGGGTAATCTCTGAGTTCAGAACTTTTGGGATCTTTGGGAATTTGGCTTCCTGTGCCTTGCAGTATCCAAAAACCTGTCAGGAGGCTGGGAGGTGCCAGGTGGGCTTGGTGTTGGGGAGAGGAAGTAAGAGGAGCACAGGAGAAGAGAGAGGATGAGACAGGCGGGATTTTTTTTTCCCATGAAGCATTCCATGCTGTTCCCAGCTGGGATATTATCCCAACTCCACCATTCCCAATAACTGGCAGCCTGCAGGAGCACTGCCCATTCCCACCCTTTGTGCCCCTGAGCGCTGTGGGTGCAGAGTGAGCTCTGTGCTCCTGCCCTGACACCTCTCATCTCTCCTGCTCACCGCTGAGCTCAGAGCCCTCAGCTCCCCCTGGCAGGGCTGCTTCCATGTGTGCCTGCACATTCCAGGGTTCAGGAATACATCCCAGGGGGCTGGCTGGGGCCAGGGGTGCTGCAATAAGGCACTGGCTGCCCTAATGGAGCTCTTTGTGAGCAGGGGGATGTTTTCCCAAAGGCTCTCCACGTTGGGATGGACCCTGCAGCACCCTAAATCTTTTCAGGAGAGGCTGCCTGTCATCTGGCTGATTGGAGCTGCTAATGGATTGCTGCTTTAATTGCACGAGCAGAGTGACAGAGCATTCCTTAGGGACGGAGGGAGAGCAATCCGGAGCTGGGGATTTATGGCGCTTGGGGAAAAATTATTTGCAAGCTCAGTAAGTCTTTATTTTTGAGCTGTAACAGCTAAAGGTTGATTATTCCTTCAGTGAACACAAAGGCTGCATGTTGTAGTGTCCAGGAAGAGGATTCATGTCACCTCTTCTTCCCTAAAATGCTGGGGCATCCCCCATTCACCAGGAATATTGTGTCACTTGTTCCACCTTGGCACCTGTTCTCCAGCAGCCTCGTGTCAGGGAGCAGGAGAATAAAAATAAACAGATCCACTGCTCTTTCTGGTGTGTTTGGGATTGCTTCAAACCTCCCTGTTTTTAGCTAAGCTGAATTACATGAGTTGGTGAGAGAGGGAGAAAATAAATAATAAATCACACAAAAAATGAATTCACAGGAGCCCAAAGTGTAAAACTGTGAAGTAAGCAAGGAGTCTTTCATTGCCTTGAATAATGTAATTATCTAGAAAATCCTGTTTCTTTCAAATTGCCAAATCTGGTGTCACCTGAACTCACTGAAGCCCCACTTGACAAAGTTCCTTTGTCTCCCAGAGGGTTGTGGCATTGGAGTTAGGTGAGGGTGGGATTGATAACTGGTCCTCAAATATTATGTGTGAAACTGTGGGCACAGGTGATATCCCCAAATGACCAGGCTGCTGCTCTAAGCAGTGTGAAAATAAAGAAGTTAAAGGATCTTTTTACAGAATCCCCGAATCACCAGGGTTGGAAAAGCCCTCCAAGATCAAGACCAAGCTATGCCCAGATCCTCTCCTTGTCACCAGCCCAGAGCACTGAGTGCCACATCCAGTCCTTCCCTGGACACCTCCAGGGATGGAGACTCCACCATTCCCTGGGCAGCCCCTTCCAGTGTCTGACCACCCTTTCCATTAAGAAATTCTTCCTTTAGGAACATCTTGGTGTACAAAACAAAGCTGGGAAGTGGCTTTCCTCTTTCTTTTCCTTTCATTCCCTATTGCAGTTTCAGCAAGTAGGAGCTGCCAGAGCAGCACTCAGTGCACTTGGTGCTGAGCAGACAGCAGTGTTTGTGTTGGATTGTTGGGCAATATTCTGTCAATGCTCCACAATATTTCTGGCAATAATTCTGCTCTCCAATCAAACATTTCAAACAGCACCCAAAACTCGAGACAAGTCTGGCTCCTTTTCTGCCCCTCTTGCTGCTATTTGCAGAGTGCTGCCTGCTTTGCAGGGTGATGCTGCAGCTCGGCACCGTGTGAGTCACAGTCCCGGGGCTGCATCTCCCGGCTCAGCCTCTCGCTGCTCGGAACAGCTCGGGGCTCCTGCGGATGTGATTGTACCAATCCCCGGCGCTTGGCACACGGGCACTGCTCAGCCTGGCACAGCAGCCGGGGGTGGCCTGGCAGCATCAGCTGCTCTGCCTCAGGCTGGCTCCTTCTGACAGCAGTAAATAAGTCACTGCTCAAACACACACACACACACACCAGTAAAAACCAGTATGGGCGCTGTGGGGGTCTGCTCCCGTTGAATTCCCTCACTGGATCGCATCAGACCTGAACGAATAAACAACCAGCAGTGCCCCAGGGGTGCCCAGGTGGGCAAGAGGCCCCTGGGCTGTGCCAGCCCCGGTGTGACACAGCCTCAGGGCAGTGCCTGTCCCTGCGCTGGCACTACTGGGGCACCTCCAGGCCTGGGGACAACTCTGGGACAAGAGGGACACTGAGGGGCTGGAGNGGGTCTGCTCCTGTTGAATTCCCTCACTGGATTGCATCAGACCTGAAGGAATAAACAACCAGCAGTGCCCCAGGGGTGCCCAGGTGGGCAAGAGGCCCCTGGGCTGTGCCAGCCCCGGTGTGACACAGCCTCAGGGCAGTGCCTGTCCCTGCGCTGGCACTACTGGGGCACCTCCAGGCCTGGGGACAACTCTGGGACAAGAGGGACACTGAGGGGCTGGAGTGTGGCCAGGGAAGGGAAGGGAGCTGGGAAGGGGCTGGAGAATTCCTGAGGGAGCTGGGAAGGGGCTGGAGAATTCCTGAGGGAGCTGGGAA
>VWYP01013185.1:0-24537 GCA_013400435.1 Pycnonotus jocosus
CATTCCCTCCTCTGGACAGGCTCAGTGCACTCTCTCCATACTCTGCTGCAGGAGTTGTCATGGAACCTTTTCAGCCAGGCTCTTCCCTCTCACTCCATCAATTGAGTTTTTCTGTATATGTATATATATTACATATATATTTAAATATATACAATATAAACTTATATATATTGCACATACAAATTTATAAACTTAAATTAAATATGTTCATTTGGATTTTTGTTTTGTTTTGTTTTTGTTTTTGTTTTGTTTTTTGTTTCTCCAAATGAGATTCTGTTTTTAAAGTCAATGTACAGAATTTGTGTCTCAGTCCTTATGTTGAGGTTGGCTAATGATTCACAGAACAGAATTTTGGGAAGGTTTTTTAGGCTACGATCATTCTGCTGTCCAGAGTCTGTGTCCAGAAAGGAAGGATGGTTTTCACTGAACACACCAGATGGCAAAGGCAGTTAGAGGGGGAAGAGGTTTGGTGCTCTGCCACTGGGTACTGCACAGTGCAGGAAGCCAGTAAGGCAATGATGTGGAAAAAAATGAAAGGTTACAGATAAAATCTCAGCAGAAAGGTGATCTTTCTACAGAACTGAAGGCAAGGAAATTTTCAGGAAAGTGGGAAATCACAAGTGAAAAGCTGAATTTCTATTAACATGCCAGATCCATGTAGAATAACCATGTCTGATGGAGCTCTGTGATGAAGTGCAGTGAGCTGTCAAATGTAATGGAACCCCAGAAAAAAATGTGAGCAAGACTAAGGAAATGTTGAAAAAAAGAAGAAGAGAAGAAAAGTGAAGAATGGGAAGAGAACATTTCAAACCAAAGGTCAGCATTAGGATAAAAGCCATAGTCAGCTCTGAAGTCCCTGCCTTTTGGGGCACAAAGCCCTGTGGCCCATGGTTTCAGAGGCCTTGCAGGTATTTTATTCAGTGGGACAATGCACTTCCCATTCATTTACATAAAAACATTTAAGTTTTTTCATTCCTTCTTGAGAACAATGGTGATCATAAGGAGGATACATGATCACGTTTTGTGTTTGGGAGGGAAGAACTGTTCCCATGTAATGAAACTTATTATTTAATAAAATAAATAATAGGGAAGTCAGAGGCAATGAGGTTTTTTTTTTTTCGCAGTTTTACCCCTTATACTCCTTATAACACATAAAATACACAGGCTGTGGCTTGGAAGGGCTGAAATGGAGCAGTGTGGGGAACAACATTTCTATTTGATTTGAAAGAGAGGAAGGCTTCTATTAATCCTTTGTCTTCATGATGCATCCTCTCCTCTCTTTTCCTCTCCTCTCTGCTCCTCTCTTTACACAGTAAAGAGGAAGGAAAAGAGCCCAACAAAAAAAACCCCAGCAACCTAGTTGAACACAGTGGGTATCAATGGCAAAAAATATTCTTCCTTTTATAGCTATTTTATATAAAAATACATATGAGGCAGATGCATCAGAAATTAGTGAGTTAGATAAGATCAGTGGAAAAAGAAATGCTACAGACAAGTGCAGTCAACATCCTGCACTTTCAGTGCAACCCTTGTGATTTACAGACGCTGAAGGCCTGGCCTGTAACCTGTGGGTGATGTGACTTTCAGGACTTTCAGGACTCAGATTTTTTCAGCCCTTCCCACCTGCAGAGGCGTTGGCAATCAGCCTCCTGCTCTGAGAACTAATCTCCAAAGGCTCATTTGAGCATCACTTGTCCTTAGCTGGGACTTCCTAAATTTTCATGGTGCTACTGCTGCTGTTTGGAACTGCAGATTTCCCAAGCATGGGAATCAGCAGAACCTTATGGGAAAAACTTAATGCATCAACAAAGCTGAAGGAAATGTCACTGCTCTCACATTACAGAAATGCCAAACTAAACTTCCGGCCAATAAATGGAAAATTTCACCCTGTAAATTTTTGGCCTGAGACTTTATCAGCCAAAATAAGAAAATATTATAGTCTATAAGTGCTTGCCATATCCATCAGTGTCTAAGTATGATTTATTTATCATAATCTATATATATTTAAGAATAATCAAAACTTTTTATTATAGAATGAACAGATATTTCCCCACCTTATATAGATTATTGTTTCAAGTCATACATACCCGACCTATTTTTTTTTTCCTTCTGGCTGACAGTGATAGAAAGTAGGTCAGGTTCAAATGCAATTGCTCCAGCTGATATTTTCACTTATACAGAGAGATTACATGAAGAGTGCACACTTCTCAATCCCTTGTTGGTGATGGTATCCACTTGCTAGATATGACCTTTTTTCTAAGATCTCTTTTTTAAATGACCAAACAGTAATATTTTCAATTTATTCAACTTTTTTGGGTTTGTTTGGGTTTTTTTTTTCTGGTTTAGGTGCATTTCACAGAATTCCTAAACATCGTGCAACATCAAATCTACAATTATCTCCCATGGGGTTTTTTTACAACTGTTTCATGGGTTGTCTTTATCAATAATTTATTTTTCAATATTTTTCTTACTGAAGGAAAATTTCAGTGGTTAAAAAGTATGTCAATAAGAAATTAATTTGTTGCAGGAACTCATTGATGAAAGACAAACACAGATGGAAATAACAAATAGAAGCAGATCTCAAATCCAAGAAAGTGAGTGCCTTGTTCCCCTGGAGCCAGCAGCACCTCATGAAGGACTTTTTGACAGGGGGTTTCTTTGTGAGAGAGCACTGTAATTGAGCTGGAGAGTTAAAAAACCCTTCCACTGCCTCTTTCTAAGTAAATATAAATGGATTATGAGGCATTTTTGACAGGTCACGGCTTCCACAGACCAAGCCCTGGGTAACAGGACTGTTGTTATCTGAAATACTCCAAGCTGGTCTGAGAGCAGGCAAATATCTGGATGGCAATCCATCATTGCAGGACACAGCTCTTGCCATGCTGGGTCAGAGGTTCAGGTGTTTGTCAAATAACACCATAAATCATCTTACAGAAGAATTCCTCTAAGGATAGGAACTGGGTGCAAAATAGAGTCTGGGAAGCCAGCAAACACATCTGCTTCATGCTGGGATTTTGGCACCCAAAAGCTGACAAAGGATCCCGTGACAATCCCAGGTAAAATCAGACACATTTGATCATGGTGACCACAGAATATTCTTGAACTCAGTGTTAGTTCCAGACAGGACTGGGGGCAGCAGCCTTTTCATTGTGGTTCATGTGAAAATCTCATTTCTGATCCACAGTCAGAATCCAACCTGAGAGCAATGCAGCTCTGAACAAACACTTTTTTTGAATGATCTTTCCCAACCATGTGTATGGATTCACTAACAAATTTCAGATCCCTGATATTGTATCAAACAGATGCCAGAAATGTCTGGCTATGTATCTTGCTGCTTCTCTTGCTTTATTTTTTGTTTTGGATGATTATATAAAGCACTTTCCCTTTAACATCTGCTGCTGCCTCTAAATGATGGACTAGGCTCCAGACACAATTTCTGCAGGTAACCAGCTGTGATACCCTGCAGTGATTCATAATACTGAAGTGTTTATGGAGATTTTTGAATTTACATGTTTATGAAGTTTACAGTGTGACATAAGAGAAAATAATTGAATTGATGTTGTTTATTTTACTGCAGCCATGTCTCTGAAGTGCTCAGTACAGTAAATTAAGTTAGTAGATACTTCTCACTATATGGTTTGCAAACCTCTACTCAACAGGACATATCTTGTGGGGAGAGAAGTATGCGAGATAAAGATTTTTTACTCTGAAAGCCATCCACAATGAGTCTGTAATACAATTTAGTCTATGGATCTAAATTGTTAAAAATAATAAAAAAAAGTCAAGCAGGGAATGGTTGTCTGTCCTTGTTACAGAATTAAGTATCCTTCGGGAAGTCAAACATAGACTGCAAAAATGTCTCACTGCATGAAAATAAAAAGTAACAGGTTCACTGGAGAAGGTCCCAAAGGCAGGCTGCTGTCAGAGGATTTTATTGTAATTCAATATCTTCTCATCCTGCCTGTCGTGAGAAACACACTGAGAGGCAGCATCTGTTTCTGTGTGTGCAGCACAAATTATTGTGAGGGACTGTGTTTTGGCACAAACAACACTGATTGGGTTCAGTAGGGTTGTTGAGGTCAGGACTGGCCCTCAGCTGCACAAACCCATCAATTTTGGCATCATCATCTTATTTCTGGTGTTCTGGTGGAAATCGGGGGCTTGAGGAAATTAGTGAACTATGAGGAGGTTTCAATTGTACTTTCTTTCCTCCTTTTTGCTGATTCCTCCAACATCCTCTAAGTATGATCTAATTTTGCCAAGAGTGGTGCTGGTTCCTTGGTAACACCGTTCCACAGGATGATCTGTGCTGCACAGGCACCCCTAATGGCTGGGAGAGCTGGGATTGCCATGCAGCAGGAGGCAGGGCTATGGGACATCCCCCAGGAGTGTGATAACCTGACCCCTTCCCATCTGGGACCCTTTCCCCCTCCTGCAATGAGGGATTCTTTATCCCAGACTCCAGGCTAGACCCCAGGTACTTTGTTGGGTCCTTCCTCAGATATTCAAATTGATCCTGTGTGCATGATGGGTTTCCAGAATTTGTCTTAGCTCTTTGCTGGTAGGTCAGGAAATTCAAGAAAGAGCAAACACCTGGATGGAACTGGGAGAGGACAGGGAGGGGACGGACGGAAAGGAAAGGAAAGGAAAGGAAAGGAAAGGAAAGGAAAGGAAAGGAAAGGAAAGGGGAAAGGAAAGGAAAGGGGAAAGGAAAGGAAAGGGGAAAGGAAAGGAAAGGAAAGGAGAAAGGAAAGGAAAGGAGAAAGGAAAGGAAAGGAGAAAGGAAAGGAAAGGAGAAAGGAAAGGAAAGGAGAAAGGAAAGGAAAGGAGAAAGGAAAGGAAAGGAGAAAGGAAAGGAAAGGAGAAAGGAAAGGAAAGGAGAAAGGAAAGGAAAGGAGAAAGGAAAGGAAAGGAGAAAGGAAAGGAAAGGAGAAAGGAAAGGAAAGGAGAAAGGAAAGGAAAGGAGAAAGGAAAGGAAAGGAGAAAGGAAAGGAAAGGAGAAAGGAAAGGAAAGGAGAAAGGAAAGGAAAGGAGAAAGGAAAGGAAAGGAGAAAGGAAAGGAAAGGAGAAAGGAAAGGAAAGGAGAAAGGAAAGGAAAGGAGAAAGGAAAGGAAAGGAGAAAGGAAAGGAAAGGAGAAAGGAAAGGAAAGGANGGAAAGGAAAGGAAAGGAAAGGAAGGAAGGAAGGAAGGAAGGAAGGCTGGCTGAAATCAATTCTGGATTTTTTGCTTGCAGAAGTGTACAATCCAGTTTTGCTTTAGCAGCATCTGGACTTTTCAGGTGAAAGTTTGTACTAAACAATCACATCCACATGCTGTTTTTCTGCTTGGTCTAGTTACCATTCCTGTGGCTAGACAATTTGCAAATAAAGAGGGGAATGAAACAGTAGAAAGAACTAAAAAATTTAAAACAACTATAGATAATAAATATTGAAATAACACTTCAAGCAGCAATTATGGGATAAGGATTATAGAAGGGGAAAACTCAGAACCTGATATTGAGAAAAACAAAACAAAACAAAAACAAGCAAAAATTGAGCACTTTTCAAAAGCATTAGAAATAAAAAATGGAATAGAAAAAATTACTCTTCTGTCCTTCACTTTCTTCTAAATTTGGACAATAAATAACAATTATGTCTAGATTAGCATAATGTTACTGCAGTGAATTAAACTTCAATTTAACTAATTTATCTTTTTTAAAAAACAACAATATTGTCTACATTCTACTTTTAGAAAATGTTAGTTAAAATACATTGATAACATATTTAAAATAATTTTGAATAATTCTGGATTCCTGCTTTATGCTTTAAAGCATTTTTAACCGCCCCCCCCAAAAAAAAGAAAAGTAGAACTTGACAGAAAATATCTAACATTCAATAATTTGTTTTTTTACTTGAAACTATAATTTGATATTTAGCAGAGAATTAGATCTCTGTTATTGAATTCCATAGGATGACTCAGCCATTCTACAGAGAGTAAACTTTTTCTCTATTACGTGTCTTAGGTTTCTAAAGTAATTTCTAGAGAACATAATTTATTAAGTCACTAATAAATTCTAAACTGCTTTGCCACCAGGATAAAAACAATTAACATGAGGCAGATTCTTCAGTTGTCTGGCTTCTCGTGCAGAGTGAATGAAAAATTCTTATGATGTGACATCATACACATATTTTCTATTATTATGCATTAATGTGGAGGCCACAAAGTGCTCTCTCCTCTTTTTTTTTCCCTAAAACTCTTCATTTTCAGGCTCTGTAATCGTGACTCACACACGGTGTTCTCTATCACCCTTATCATCTCTTTTGTGCCTCACTGAATTTTTTCAGTAGTTTATACGTGTCCTTTGTGTACTCAGGGACTCAGCTGTGCCCTCTATTTCATTGCCTGCTATGGCAAGAGAGGAAATGCTGGACACAACCCTTCATATCACACTCAAGTAGCTCCTTTAAAGAATTTTTGGTGGTAAACTCAAAGAAAGTTTCCAGGAACTGGATTCCTTCTGGCTCACCTGACCAGACTACCATCTATTGAGCACTGCCTTTTTATGTTTGATTACTAAATATAATTTGGTCCAGTACAAGGCAACGATTCAGGTTACAATGCCTCTCCTAAGGGTACTATGGCTGCTGCTACAGGTCTTCTACAAAGCTAATGGGACTAAAAGGTGAAGACTGTTTAGTAAAAAGAGACAATTGCAGCAAAGCATATCTAGCTAATCTGAAATTGTTTATCCTATACGGTAAATATCCATTTAGCACAGCCACACAAGATATGGATCTTGATCTGGAAGGTAAGGGTTAGACACAATATAAAAAAGCACTGCACTCTAATTTTTTTTTTCTTCTGAAAGCAGTGTCATAAACAATATTACTTTATATTTCTGAGGAAGACTATAAATGTCTAGAATACGTGGCAGCAAAGTCATTGTGGTGGCAAAAAAAAAAAAAAGGACATAAAGAGAGCCTTCTGGAAAATGTCAGAGGCTTGATGTAACATTTTCAAATCAGTCTCATTGCTAAACAACAAGATTCCCCAAGAATTCTCGTTTCTCTGAACACTTTTCAGAAATCAACACATGCATTTTATATTATTTTATTAAAAAAAAAAAAAAGCCAGAACATGTGTTTCCATGACTCTATGTTAGTATCCCTGCAGAATTAGCTAAAGTTCTGGAAAAATAGACTACAATGTCCTTCCACTTCAGTTCTGATAGGCTGGTCAATAGATTGTTAAACAGTAAGTTGGAAATGAATACTTTTTGAATAGTCTCTCCCTAAAGCAAAATTCCAGCAATGGATTCAAAGTCTCACATCTGAGTTCTGGTTTGTTTTACAAAATTTCTTGTGGAGAATAATTTAAAAGTAGGCATTAATATCTCATGAGGAAATGGGATTCAATAAAATATTTTATATACTTACAGATTACAAATAGGTAACACCTTTAAGGTGTCTATAAAGCAGGAGAAACAAATTCTATTCAATCTGGTTTATACTTTCTCTGCAAAGGTGTCAAAGAATTTTATCAAGCACTCAGTAGACCAGCACATATATCCATGGCAATCTCTACACCGTGGGTACATTTTCATGCTATAATTACCTCCAAAATATTCATACATGTGTCTGAGACAGACAACTCTGACAGATTATCAGCAGACCTTGAAAGCTGCCACTGCAACTCAAAACAAAACTGAACCAGAATATTTTGAGGGGAAGACAATCAACTTTACAGCCAGGACAGAGAATCCAGCATCTCTAGAAATCAGCTGTAGGACCAAGCACACATCTGGTGTGAATTAGGCAGAAGCAAGACAAGCAGCCATTTATAGCCCAAGGAAGGGCCACCATGTGTTTTGGCTCCCAAAAGGCTGCAGGCACTACATAGATAAATGAACATGCAAGTGGCGCTCAGCTTTCGTGTCTTTTCCATTCATACTTTTAGGTCAAGCTTCTGAGCTATCCCCAGATTTTCAGAAAATCAATTCCTGAATGAGAAGAAGATCCTAACCCTTAGTCTAGGGAGGCAAGTGTTGGTATTGTGTGTCCTGAGAAATGCCTGCAATTTGTGACACTGGAGGGACAATTGAGGCTAAAGGGCACAGAAACGCAGGGCTGGAAGTGGCTGGACCTGTAAGGCAGGTGGCTTCTATCCCTGTTGCCATGGGGTGCAATGGGACAGCCATTTTTCATATCCAAGAGTGGTATGTAACAAGAACTCAAACAACTGCACAAAAAAATAAACAAAGCAAGACCCAACAAAAACATCTACTGAAGGGAAGAACCTGATGAGGTTTCTGCACTGTACAGAACTCTGATACAGGACTGATGGATTTATGATGGAAGAAGATAAATATGGGAGTGAAGGGACGCATAAGCAGATGTGTTTACAGTAAGACAGATAAATGGATTAAATAAAGAGAAAGCAGAACTTTGATAGAGCTAGGAGTAAAAAAAAAAAAAAATCAGAGAGAGAGTATTTTTCCAATTCCTTATTTCCTTCTGCCTTGGAGAAGCAGCTCTGCATCTATCCACTGCATTATCACACCTGCTTATTTAATTTTGTGAGTTGCATCATTTCACCCTTGATCTTTATTTTATTCTTTTTCATTTGTTGGAAAATAAAAAATGCTATTTTGGTAGGAGAAAGAATCGTGGACTGTAAGAAATAATATTGCTTGAGGAAATATAATTTTCTCACAGTCTGACTGCAAATTGGAAAGACCCAGTGAGCTGCTGCCTGTATATCTTAGAGTGGAAGAATATTTTATTCAGATAAATTATTATACATATATATATATGTATATGGTGGGGGGTGTGTATACATGTACACTTGCATAGATAGAAGGAACAGAGGATAAAGAGAAATGATTCATCATTTAAGGAAAGGAAATTAAATCACACTGGGTGAAGCTTTCCAGTCTTATTAAATATTTATATCCAAGCCTATATAAGGAGAGCTAAATCTGTTCAGGTAGAGAAAACTCTCACATCACCCTTTACCCCTCCAATTTCTTTATCCATGCTTACCCCCGGATTTCATAAAAAATGTTCTGTGGACATGAAATAACTGTCTGCTTCATTATCGTGTGTTTTTGAACCTGGGAAAAAAAGAAAAAGTCCTGCTGGAAAATCTTTACCTGTGGTATTTCTGGTCAGCTTTAGATTAGGAAGTTCCATCAGTTTTTAAAGAAAGGTTCAGTTTATGATATTTAGTAACCTCCAGAGGCTTGGGTGAGTCAGATAAGCTCCAGATAAACATCTGACCTTTGCAGGGTTTATCCAATGTGAAGGAAAGCTATTGAAGTGCACCTATTGTTAATCCTGCGCTTGTTCCAAGCAGGAAATTTTCACTGATGTTAATGCGAGCTCTGTGCACTGAATGAGATGAGATTATCCAACAGATATCCACAAAAATAAAAGCTAACAGTATATGAATTAGAAGCCACAATAGTGCCAAAAAATTATTTCTTGAGGTATGTCAGGCAGTTTGCTTTTTAAACTAGCAAGATTATCATATAAAACTAAATTGATTAAATTATGAACTGAAAGTAACCTTTTTTTCTTTCAGCATAGGCATCAGCTTTTAAGAGGCTTCCATGTGCATGTACTTGCAAGGTCTAACAGACAGAAAAAAAAGTTATTACTAAAAAAATTTCATACTTTATATACTTCTCAAAGTGAAGAAGTTAAAACTACTTTTCCCCTTGATTTATATGGACTCTTATCAAGACAGACTAAAACTATTTAAGGGGTGTGTTCCAGACTTCATAGCACTTAATTGGTCCATCTCTTGTTTATGCAAAACCAAAATTAATTGTTCACATAATCATAGAATAGTTTGAATTGGAAGGAAGTTTATCTATTTCCAAGCCCCTTGTCATGAGCAGTGACACCTTCCACTAGACCAGCTTAGTCAGGGCCACATCCAACCTGATCTTGAACACTTCCAGGGAAGTATTCACCAGCACATTTAGAAAATAATGTGAAAAACTGATGAGAAACACCCCAGTCAGTAAAACTGGTTGAATGCCAGGCCTTCAAACCTGTGGAACATCAAGGAAAGCAAACACAGCCCCTTCTCTTCACTCTCTCAAAGCTCCATTAGTTCTTTATTTGTCCTTTTTTTTTGTCTTAAATTGAAAGAAGTTCAAGGTGCAAAGCTGTAACAAGGGGCTTGTATAACACACAAAAGATCATACGAACCCCTCCCCACCCCAGTTTATTGATATGAGCTGCAAATGCTGGCTTGCCCAGCATTTGCAGTGGTTACTTCCCTCCCTGTTCTTGGCCTCAGAAATCCACTGAGAATATCTACAGCATCTTAAATAACGTGGCCAGGAAGGGTTCACTGAAATTTTACAAACCAGGCTATATTCCCCCAAAGTTAGGCTGCAGAAAATTAACAATGGCTTTCGGAAAATCTAATGGAGGAAGATAAGCTATGAAAAGAGGCAACTCTCTAGAATTAATAATGCAGCTGCACCAATTTTTAGCAGCTGAAGATCCAGTCTATTGCTTATCTTCTTCCCTGATAAAGCTGTCTCTCTTTTAAAGATGAGAGAGTTTTCTTCTTTTTTTTTTTTTTTTGTTATAATTTCTATTTTTCTGTCAGTGGGTTATTTGTTCATTGGAATGCAGAGCTGACCTCAGCTGAAAATTCACTGAAAGTCCTGCATTTCAATCCTTATCTACAGAATCCCAGCTAAAACCCCTGGCCTAGGTATTTTCATTGTCCTCTCCATAACTCTATTATAGTCATGATATTTTTGACAAAACACAGTGAAAGAACAATGCTAGAGATGTGAATACATTTCCTTTCTCCCTTGAGCAAAATGAAATCTAGTCTGCCTCAGGCCTCCCTTGATGGGAAAAAAGAGCTGATGCATTATACATAGGACATAGTCCAGAATTTTAATAGGATCTTTAATCCACCAAGTTTGGGTATATAATTGTTAACATTTTGGTTTTCATTATGAAATGTTTTATGATTAGGATACTTCAAAAAATTAACATCTGACATTAATAACTTTCCATCATGAAAAGCTGAACAAAACTGTGGCCTATTGTAGTTGGCAGATGGGTTACAAAAACAGGAAGAGAAAAAAAATCCACAGGACACAACTAGATGAATCCACTGCAATGTAGATCCTGATTTAATTCAGACAATGCATAATGCATTGATTACAACAATAGGAGGCTATTGTGAGAAGCCTTTTCATAGTCAGACATATTCAGTAATGATTATTCATGTAAACAGGCTTTTTGTTTAAAATTAGTCAGTGAATTGTTTTGACTGGTGTGTCAGTTCCAGCCTTGATGGAAGAGAGCACATGTGTGCTGGGGAATGAAGAGCCTCAGGAAAGTGGGAACAGGTTCCACATTGGAGAAAGCTCATGGCACTGAGTTTGCTACACTTCATTTCAATAGCAGAAAGGGACTGTACAATGAGTTATTTTCTCCTTCACGACTCTGCCCCTGAAGAATCAGAGGTCATCATAGAATCATAAAATGGTTTGTGTTGGAAGGAACCTTAAAGGTCATCAAGTTCCAACCCCCTGCCATGGGCAAGGGCATCTTCCACTGTTCCAGGTTGCTCCAAGCCCCATCCAGCCTGGCCTTGAACACTTCCAGGGATGGGGCAGCCACAGCTTCTCTGGAAAATCTGTTCCAGTGCCTCAGTGCCCTCTTTATCTGGGATATCTTTGTGGGGGATGACATTTGCCACCATTGAGAAAAGCTCACAGTATACAATTGGCTTGAGACAATTTGAATGAAGGGGAAATTACCAATAATGATGTTGTCACATCTTTCACTTGAAAAAGGCGGATAAGGTTGACTTGACTCTTGGGTTTTCAGCTCTGCTAGATCATTAACTTTTGCTCTCTCTCTTTGTAAAGACTTGAGTGCTTTAGTTTGCAATTTCTTTCTTTCTCTCCTCTTTTTTTTTTTTTTTTCCTCTTCCTCCTTTTCTAGCCCCCCACTGCCATTTGATTCTTACCAAAAGGACTAGGATTTGTCACTTACAGCCATGTTCACCTGGAGTGACTCCAGGAAGTGAAATAGCTTTTCATGGAGGTTTGTGTTACTGTAAATGACAAAACTCTTGCTGTAGAATTTTCACCCTGGACTAAGCATGGAATTGTTCTGACTTTACACGATGGACTTGGATGGTGTGAAGCAGGAACTCACCCCATTAGAATTGAGTCATTCATGAAATATTATTTGTTCATTCTTGGGAGCAGAAAACATAGAAATTTCTTGCACATTCCTTTCTTTTATAGTAATTCAAGAAAAGAGAGATCTGGTCTAGTGCAAGGTGTCCTTGTACCCTGGAGTGTTCAAGATTAACTCTTTGTTATAAAAACACCACTGTACTGGGCTTCAAGGCAGTTTCATGTGGGAGGGGGGAAGACACAATCACAAATAACTGTAAGAATATCTCAAATTCACAAGATTCCTCATGACAATGAAGGCTGGCCCAGGGCCAGCTTTCTTGTGGTACCAACATCTAGATCATGAAGTTTGGATACTGCTATTTCAAAGCATGGATGTGGCCTCACAGATTGGCTCTGGGCAGGCATTAAAAGAGTCAGACCACATCTTTTCCAATATTAGAGCAGAAAATAAGCATAATCTCTTACCCAGAACTCAATTTTCTCCGTTTTGTACATAGTTATTTTAAATTATGTTAGCTAAAATATCCCGAATCTCAAAGAAAGAAAAAATAGGTAGTTTACTAATCAGGTTATCCTCTCAAATTTGCCATATTGCACAAATCACTATTCATATCTCTTTTGCCTCCTTTCCATGCTTTTAGCATCTTGTCTATATTGGGAAAAGCCATTGGAATTGGGACTTCCACAGTGTTTCTTGTTGCACAGCTCAATTGCATCTACTTCTGAACCCTAGTTAGTGCCTGGGTGTTGCCTTTCTGAGAAGAACAATAAAGATCACTACTTGGCAGCCTCCAGACTGAAATCTTCATGACCGAACACTGGTTCACTGATGGCAGCTTTAGCTGGAAGGTGTTAATTAAAAAAAAAAAAATTGAAATACTTTTTTTTTTTTTAAATTTTGGATTCAAACAACTGTAGAAATAAATTTTTTAAAAATACAAAACCAATAAATCAAGTTTTAGTTTTTTTCAAACAAAAGGACACCATTGTTCAAAAGGACTCTAGTTTTGTGATATTTTTCCTCATTTCAATGTGGGAAAAATTACACACTTAATTTTAATTTTTTTTAATTGGTAGACAAGTTTGAAAATGCCCAGTAAGCTGACAATACTTTTAGTGACTCCTCTTAGACACATTATCTGTTTGAATCAAGCAGTGTCATGTTTTGACTCTGGAAAGGCAGCTTTCTGTGCAGCTGCCATCCTTAGAGGATAATACTCTAAATCTCAGCCTATAATCACCTAGCAAAACCTACACCATATGTAAATATGTAATTCACATGAGATTGGCTCCCAAGGGAATTCCTATTAGAAGCATGAGCTGCATTGGCAGTGACAGTCTTTTTAGTGCCATTAAGGTAAATGAGGTAGTAATGGGAAGTGCAGATTATACTAACTTCAATAATTTATCTCATACTTCCCATCAGGGTAGCTTTTACAAACAGCTAGTGTTAATTGAAATGTAAATGAATGATAAATTATGAAAAAAGGTATTGAAAAAAGGAAAACAGGGGGAAGTGAAAGAAATAAAAACAAGATTCCTACAGCAGAGGAAAGAAAAATTGGTTGGCATGTTAATTCAGCAGCACAAAACGATGGGAAAACAAGAAAGCACGCAGAGAACAGCCTGTGTGAATATGAGGTACAGACATGCACAGTGTCAGTGAGTCCTGCCTGTCCTCAGTCTGTCTGTCCTTGCTCTCCCACCATCTGGAATTCTCTGTGCACATCCCCTGGCAGGAGGTTTTGCAGCTCATGGCACTGCTCTACATCAGTGGAATGTGAACTACACCCCGACCCCTCTGAAGGATCCTGGCAAGGATTTTCAAGAGTAGTCAATGATTTGGGCTGCTTCAGACCTGCTTTTTCCACCCTATTCACTCTTAGAGTGTCCTATCAGGCGGGATTCAGGAAAGCATGTGGAGTTGAAGCATCAAAATGAGCCTTCTAGTATAATTAGCAATTATGGAAAATTTTGATGTGTTCCACTGAAGGTGGCCCAGAATAACCCCATTCATAGTGTCATAGACACGCTTTCTTCCCACAGAAATTTAAAAATAGGAAAATTTACTAGGCTGAGAAAATTTAATAGATGTATGAATCATGTTGACTTGTACTGCTGCAGATTAGTTACAGTACGTTACCATTTTTAAACTATTTTAAGTTTCACCAACAGAGCCTGGAGAGTACAATTAAAGTTTTGGAAGGTTATTGATCCAGGCAGATACTGCCTACCAGAGTTAAACACATGCACCTGTGCAATTTCTGGAAATGTCTTTCCACTTCCAAAAGTATCCCATGTACTCGAAGTAGCAATTGTCTATATAAAGATTAAGGAAATGCTGGGAATATCAGAAAACATTTGTTTGGCTAAGTTGTTTCAACAAATGAGCATACTGTGCCTTCTATTCCTTTAATAAGAGATAAATGTACTGAAAACAGATTTGAAAACCAAAAGGCTGAAAAGTCAGTAAGTGTTTAATTAGAAATGCATTTGTTCAAAAATACCTGATCCAATATAAGTCCTGAATGATTAAATATAAATTAATTTTTCATTATCAATGAGACATCAGTGTTAAAACTTTGGAAATGCTCTAAAAAATCTTTTATATGTCGTACCAGCTTCAGTACAAGAGTGTCTGGACCTTATTTGGCAAATCTACAGAAACCTTCATTGCACAGAAGTCTGTCATCTCACAAATCCTTGGAGGTCAAATCTGATAGACAGAGCAGTACATGCAATCAGATTTCTTTGTGTCATACAAAGCAACAAAGAAAAGTGAGACATTACTAACAAAACCCTTTGTGTCTCCTGTGGAGACAAGCAGCTGACCTGCCAGCAGAGGAAATCACCAAAATGATTCTTGAGGAATATTCCTTCCTGAAAATACAATATTTTGGTGAAGCCATGAAAAATAAAATTCTGGTGTGGAAACTGCAGCAGCAGCCGCCTCAAAAGAAACTCCTTTGGCAAACAGTTCAAACTCATTCATGGTCAAAAGACAAAGCAAACATTGTGTGGACATTGAAGCTGCTGGATGACCTGATCAGAGCCATGAACAAGTGCCAAAGGTTTCTACATGCACTCTTGGGCTAGTGAGCCTCAAAATCTGTCAGGCCAAGGTATTTCTGTCACACCTTGGAAACACAGGGAGGACAGAGGGGTGAACTCAGACAGCAGTGGTTTATTTGTCCCACGTACCAGAAGGAGTCATGCAAGTAACTGGTGCCATCTCTATTTGTGTCCAAATGTAGGGTCTAACAGACATCTTTCCTCTATTTCAGAAGACAGATAATCTCTCAGGGACATTTTAAAATGCCTGGGGACTCAGTGTCACCAGGCTGCTCCTGACACCCCAAATCATGGTCCCTGTAAACTCAGCATTGAGCTGCCTTGATGGCTGTGACAGATGTCATTGTGCCTCCAGGGCAGGAGCAAGCTCAAGAGCAGCTGCTGAAGTGAAAATCTGGCATCCTGCAGGCAAATCAGCCTGTCAGATCCCAGGTGACACGGTAAACCTAGCAGCCAGGGAGGAGGCTCTCTCCTAACACCACCAAGCAATGTTAGGATGAAATAGACAATTTTCTCTTCTGACTCAGAAGTTAAGAAGCGTTCTCACAACTTTAATTTTACTGAAAGCTTCAACCTTCCCTCCTGGTCTGCAAACTGGGATGCTGAACAGAAGTTTAAGGAAGGAGCAGCTGTTAAAAGGATATGATGACAAAGGTGTTTCAGGAAAGAGGATGGGTCCTGAGAAACCCTGGAGCCCAACAAACACCTTTGATTTTTTGCCCCAGATGATTCTGCTCTAACATTTTGGGTTTGAATATTTATATTAAGGAGTAAGTCTCAACTTTATCTTTCCAAAAGAAATTCTAAACTTCTGCAATGAGAGTCCTCAAAGCTAACATCGTTCTCATGCAAGCTTGGCTTAACTGCAGGTATTGACATTTAGAACCTTACAGACAAGCCTCTCATGAACAAGGCATAAGCAATACTAAATAAGATCTCTCTTGACACAGAGGCTTCAACTTGAAAAATGTTTTTTAAGGAATGTTAAATACTCAAATTCTGTGTCTGAATTGCAAGAATAAAATTCAATAATTGAGTTTATTGGAGGAAAATCCAAGAATGACAGAATCATTAAGGTAGAAATAGACCTCTAAGAGCATCAAGTCTAAGCACTAACCTTACACTGCCAGGTCCATCACTAAGCCATGTCTCTCAGCACCATATCTACACATAATAACTGAAAAAAAATATAAATTTGCTCAAATTCTGGAAAAAAAAATTACAGAGGATCAATTGGGATACCAGAAATGACTACTGATATCACCACTTTTATTTTACTCTATATTTAACCACATGTAATAAAGTAATCTACTTTCAAATGAGAGAAAATGCTGAAGATCTATACACAAGAGACATCTTTAGATCAGGTGAGTCTTCAGCTCACCTGAAATGCATAATGACTAGATCTCTATTACAATGGCCTGAAATCTATGGTGATGGGTCTGCAGGCCCATGGATAAGCAGGAACAATTACAATTCATAATTAAAAGTTTCTGGAGACATAGTTAAATTGGTGATCTGTTCAGGCTCTTAAGTTCTGTGTGACAGATGAAAGAGAACATCAATAAATTGGTAACTGCCTCATCCCTCTGTGTTGTTACACATCCTCTCCTGTAGTTTCCTTCTATTTAGATCACATCATTTAATATTATAAAAAGTGATGTAAGATAAGTGGTTTGTTCTGCCTCCAGAGGCATATTCCAGCATTAGTTTTTCCATTCCCCCTTTCTAAGTTTTGTACTGAATATCTGAAATCAACAGCTGATTAGGCTGTAGCAACAAGAAAGTATTAATTATGTCCACCTCCTGATCACTTGATATTATGTTTACCCTTTCAAGTTAATGAAGGGAATATTTATTGTTCCACAATATTTGTCTGTACTTTTCACTTTCAACTCTTCATTTTATTCCAAGGACTCTTCACTTTCCTTAGAACTTTTTCTTGTGTTCTACCTTAATAAGAGTCCTCTTCATTTTCCACCATGCGATTCACTTATCCTTTCTCTGTGGAAAAAAGAAAAAAGAAAAAAGAAAAAAGAAAAAAAAAAAAAAAAAAAAAGAAAAAAAAGGAAAAGAAAAAGAAAAAAGAAAAAAGAGTACTAGGTCACTTTGTCGAAGAACCATAGCAGATATGCATAAAAGCTTAACTTTCAGTGAAGTAAACCATTTGGATGCATCACTACTTCCAAGACAAAATGACAACTTTTATTTCCCATAATGGTTTATAATATCCATTACCTCAGCATTAAGTTCTTAGTTATAGACCTCTGTAAATGTAGCTGAAAGGAACAGCACTGAAACCAGGCCATTTTTTGAAGATAATAATTTAGTGATTTGATTAATTTCCATATTCAGTAATTGACTTGATTGGAGGGTAAGATTGAAAATGGAAAGACCTCAGAAAATTAATTTCTATAACTTTTAACGTTAGATTTCTCACTTGTGTACTCATATCTAATTACAAGCAAGTAATTTTTTGGCTGATGAAAATAACTGAAAACTGAGGACCAATACCAAAATTCCTGTTCCAAACAATGCACCCTGTTTCATTTTCCTTACTTTCATTGGTTAATTACTCAACTTTGGCATTGACCTTCCACAGCTGAATGGAATGAGGGTGATAGAAAAGATTTGAGGAGAGAAATGGGCAATTTCTTTATGAAGGGATTATCCCATTTGTTGCAATGTTTTTCATGTTGCAATGCATTTTCATGTCTTCAGTTGTTTCTTTTATTTCTTCTTAGATCTTTCTTTAAGGAGAATAACTTTTACATATTTGATGCTGACTGCACAGAAAATTCCAGAAATATCTCAGTAAGCAACTTATAAATGGCTTGAGGAAATGATCAGGGTGTATTTTCAGGCTTGTGTAGGGGTACCTACTTTTCAAGACTTTTATGATGTTTATAGATAAACTGAAGTCTGGCATAAGTAGCAGTAAATTAAGTGCCCTAAATGTGGCTTTTAAAGTTTGATTAATTAAAATCCACAAAGCATTTTGCACTGTTCAGACTAAAGGTCTGTAAGTGCACAGAACAAAACACAGTAATTATTAATCCTGTATCTCACTGTGTGTGGGAATATTGGAGAGATGGTACTCTAAATTATACATCCCTATACTTCCAAATCCATCTCCTCCAGCCATAGCTCCATTAGCTTTGCTGATCTTTTCCTGTAATGAATTTGCTTTTTGCTGGTTTGATGTAGGATGAAAACAAGGGCTGTACAATGTTTTTTACAGCTGTGTGCTTTGACACACAGGAGATATTTCAGCTCCCATGATGAGAGTGTGCCATTCTGATGAAATAATGCAGCAGTCACTTAATAACATGGAAGGAACAGATACAACCTAAACATGCAAATATGGTAATTACCAACCTCAAACACAATTATCTCATGTGCTAGTACTCATAATGAGAACAATATTTCTGTACTGTTTTTTTCCCCAGAATCGTTTGCAAAACACTCACTCTGTCTGTTTCTTGCCTTGTGGAAATTTGCCTCTCCTACAAAATTTCATTTTCTGTAGCAACACAAAAAACGCTGGTTCAGTGACCTTGGCAGCTCCTTCACAGGGCACATAACTTATGCTGTCTTTCCACCTTTATATGAATTGTGTGCCTCAACTCCCACGAGCTGACCAGAGGGATGTGCTCCAGCCCAGCACATGCATGGTTGAGGATGCAATTACTGGAACAGCCTTTCTGAGCTGCCCCATGCGAGAGCAAGAGGTCGGATCCTCTGCGGGTCTAAAATCTGGCCCAGATTCATATTGGCCCTGGTGTGATTTATGCTAGGAGAGAGTTTGTGCAGGCCTGTGTGTCCATATCAAATTTGCTTTTATAATAAGGCTTGTCTGAGGTTTTATTCTTTAAAAGAGGAGTTACAGCTGTTTGGTAGTTGTCTTTCAGCCATGATAATGCTCTGGTTACTGCCCAGAGTTAAAAAGTTGAGAGATTACTGATATGTGAATACAATATAACCTAAGGGGCAAATGTAGTAGATTTGTTTCAGAGATTTGGGAACTGTAAGCTGGGAGAAATACATATCAACAACAGTCTTCCAGTTTTGTGAAACTTTTTATTAGATGAGATTGAGTGGTTCTTGTATTGATATTATCCCTGCCAATCAAGTAAAAAATGTGACACATCATCAGAGACTGGCATAAAAATTTCTGTAAAAAATCATGTGCACTCCTCAGAAGCAGAAAATAATCATCAATCTGAGTGAGAGGGTTCTGCAAGATTTTTGGCCTCTTTTCCTTAGATTGTATGTTTGTGTGAACATTTCAGGCAAGACCTGGTTTCCTGTATGCTCATTAGCACCCAGATTCTGAACTCAGTGGCAGTTCACATACAGGGCACTCAGTTATTTCACATTTCTGGGCTGCCACAGCTCAAACTCAGCTTTCTCTGGACATCTCATGTTAAGACAGAAATGCTAGCAGAAGCCTAAGAAAGAACTTTTTGAACTATTCTTTCCCTGAAAGGGTCCAACCTAGATCTATACTTTGTTTTTTCCTTTTTGCTTTGATAGTATACTTCAACACAGACATGAAAATCACTTGGGGTGTCTGGCTTGTTTTGGATTTTGTGCCAGGTATCGAGGCAGAATTGGCTTGCACATCAGACAAGTAATCTGTCACATGGGACAATGAACTAATGGAGACAGCAAAAAACAGACACTGCCCTTTGAGAGGTGCTATCAGCTGCTAGAACACTGCATATTGTTAGTTATTTTTCACCTCCTTCTTGTAGGTGTTGATGTTTTTTCATATGGGGATATATGAGAAATAAGCAGATCTTTCTGTGGAAAGTGGCTCCAGAACATTGTTGATGTTCCTCCACTTCCAGGCACAGTGGGAGAGTCAAAGCTTTGTCAGCCTCTCTGCTCAGTTCCCACTTTTCAGTGACTAAAGGGCAAGATCAAGTCCTGCCTTGCCACCCTATTCCATCAGCTCTCAGAATAATTATCCTGCTGATTTTCCATTTTGATAAAACTAGATACATACTGTGATTTGCAATTTTATTATTGAAATAACATACACATGGTATAATAGATCAGTGACAACATCAAAAGACCTAAAATATATTTTTAAATAAAAAAGGAATCTGAACAACATATACACTCTGCAATCCATTTGTTTGTGGCACCAAGAATCCCTGCAACCCATTAATAAATAATAAAAAGTTGAAAAAATTACAGATCATTAATAATTATACGGATTATAAATCCAAGCAAAACTTAGTAATTTAACTCTCAGCCAGGATTATCCTCTTCGTGGATATCTACTGAAATGATTTTCAGTCTTCAGCTCCTTTCTTGCAGCTATGCTGTAAGAAACTCCACTGTTTTTGTAGTATTATCCTTATTAAACTCTGGATGTCTGTAGCTGCATGCAATAAATTTAATGAATGCAAGACCCACTCAGATGAAAAGAGAGAGTTCTTTCATCATGAGACTAGAATTTGACCCCGTTTTTTTGAATGAGGACTCTTCCATGGCTTTTCATATCACAGAGGGCACAGTGAGGTTGCTCTGTCCCAAACCAATGAGAGGGGCAGGAGAGAACTGAGATGTGAACAGAGAGATGCCAGCAAGAGCTGCCAGCCAGGGCCACGTCCTGCTTTGGAACCAAGGAGGTGTCAGAGGCTCAGGGTCCCCAAGCTCCTCCACTGCTGCACAGGCAGGGACAGTGCCTGAAGCAGAAACTTGTGACCCAGGACAGGATTTTATTCAACATAATGAGAGGGAACACTGCATGACCACACACACCATAGAGGCTCAGTAACTTTTTAAGCTCAAATTTCATTGCAGATTTTGGCCCAAGCCCTGCAGTTAACACTACTGATGGCAGAACCCTGTTTCCTGTTGAAATTAGTGATACTGTGCCCACAGTAAATTAAACTGGTGCAAGCCTTCAGCCCCTAACCTGCAGCTGATTCTTGAAAGGTAACTCAACATTATCACTGTACTCTGTTTTTAAATTTCCCATATAACATTTGAAAAGTGCTGTTCTTGCATGAGGTCTTACTGAAAACAGAAAGAAAACATTTTCAGTTCAAAAATGAGTCACTTTGAATTCATGATTTTTTATTCCTATGCAGAGGTTACTCAAGACTACAAAATTAAAGGATCAAATAGCTGAAATTCATTTAATGCTTAATTCTTTCAGGGCAATAGGATTCTCAGCACTACAATTAGAAATAATTTTGGTCTTCTTTATTTTCCCTGTTTTCAAATTTTTATTTTAGTTTCCTATAACAATATCTTTCTCCTACCTCGATTTGACAACTTGCTTTTGGACCAGACTCTCAGTAAGTTTAGTAGAATTTTACTCCCTGATCAGGGCCTTACAAAAGGTATCCACTGCATCTCACCGTGTTTTCATGTCCCACTTCTTCAGGTCACTGCAGTGTAGTCCATCTGAATAAATTTTGACATTTCCACTTAGGACCTCTCTCTAGTCTATGAAGAGAGATAAATCTTTGTATGGTCTGAAATTAGACTTCTAAAGTAGGTCATGGGAATTATACTTATTCACTCATGCCTTTTCTCTCAGCTGGCTACAAAGAAACCTGAGGTGCCTGGCACAGCTGGAGGCACAGCACTGAAGATCTCTCAAGCTGGATCAGGTGAATCCCAGCCCTGTTTCCTAATAAAAGCAAATTGTCAGTGACAATGGAAAGTCTGATCCTCGCTTGTTTGGCCCCTTGTTCTGTTACCTGAATCTTTGCAGAATGACTATAAATACATCACCACTGACTTTTTACAACATTTGGGACAAATCTACTTATATTAGAGCCTACAATGGAAGAGAATGTTTTATTACTCTTGCTCAAGTAAAAGACTAAATCACTCCCTTTGTTATGAAAGACCTACAAGTGTTTATCTGAACAGGAGACATTGATATTCTTTTATCCTTTTGTTGCAGCTGAGCAGCACACTGGGAAGCCCTGATATGGAATTCACAGGGATCCCAAGAGTTACTTAGAAGCTTGATTTTCATTTAACTTTCCTTAAAAAAAAGCCCTCCAAAAATCTGAAACTAGGGTAAGGGAAGAAGGAAAAGAAATGATGAATTATTTTGAAGAGCTTTGGATCCAAGCAGAGACTTGGCCTACTTTCATTATTTAATAGCCAGGAGAAGAATTTCCTCCCTCATGTCTTTTTTTTTTTTTTTTTTAAAGAATATCATCCCCCTAAACACTATTTCATGCAGGTGTTATTTTCAGCTTGGAAAAAACTAAATTGTTAGTTAAAATGAAAATATCAAAGGTTGACACATAATTGAAGTGTTTCTCCTTATCCAGGTAGATCATGAGGATTGTTTTATTTGTTTAGGGATAGACTGGGCACCCAGGCTGGCTGGCAGATGCTGCTCAGCTGCTCATGGAGTATCATCACTGTTGTTTATATTTCATTAAGTGAGCTATGCTAATCTTGAATTACAGAACAGAGTAGGGTAGAGTACCTCTGCTGAGATCCTTGCAAATTCTGAGATAAAAAGGAGAATGGAAATACCTGAAGTCCTTTTCAGTCCTTTGGTGAGGAGCTTTTCCTTTCTAAATTTTCCTAGGAGATGATTTTTATGGTTTCTGTGGAGCAGATGTGTTTGTTCTTACAAAGGAAAATGGTCTTGGAAACAGTTTAGCCTGCAGATTATCAGGAGGTAACCATATAGACAATATGGATTTGTGTCTTATATATCCTGAAAGAGGAGCTCTAGTCTGCATTTCATCTCCCTAAAATCATAGAATCATAGAATGGTTCATGTTGAAAGGGATCCTTAAAGGACATCTACTCCTTTTCAATCCCCCTGCAACTAGATCAGGTTGCTCAGCCCCCATCCAATGTGTTCCTGAATGTTTCCAGGGATGAGGCATCCACCACCTCTCTGGGCAACCTGGCCCAGTGTTTCACCACCCTCAATGAAAAAATTGTAAAAAAAATTCTGCATTGTATCTAGACTAAATCTACCCACTTTGGGGTTTAAACCTTTATCTCTTGTTTTATTACAACAGGCCATCCTGGAAAGTCTGTCCTCACATTTCTTATAAGACCCCTTCCAGTACTCAATTATTTCAGTATGTAAAGCCACAGTGAAGGATCCTCAGAGTCCTCCCCAGCCTGCACAACCCCAGCTGTCTCAGCCTGTCCTCACAGGAGAGCTGCTCCATCCTTCTGGTTGTGTTCATGGCCTCCTCTGAACACCCTCCACAAGGGCCACATCTTTCCTCTGCTGAGGAGCCTGAACTGGGCACAGCATTCCAGGTGGGGTGCCATGAGGGAAGGGCAGACAGGGACAGTCACCTCCCTCAGCCTGCTGGCCATGCTTCTGATGCAGCCCAGGATACTTCTGGCTTTCTGGGCTGTGAATGCACACTGCTGGCTCATCTCCAGCTTTTCATCCACCAGAGCCCCCAAATGCTTCTCCCCAGGGCTGCTCTCAGTGACTCCATTTGCCATCTGTGCCCTGACCCAGGTGCAACAAGCAACATTGGGCTTGTTGATCACTAGGCTCTCGTGGGCCTGGAGACAAACTTCCCAAGTTTGTCCAGATCCCTAAGGATGGCATCCCACCCTTCTGTTGTGTCAACTGCATTGCACAACCTCATGCCATCTGCACACTTGCTGAGGGTGCCCTAAATCTCCCTCTCTGTATCACTGATGCAGACATTAAAGAGCACCAGACCCCTGAGGGACACCACTCACCACAGGTCTCCACCTGGACACTGAGCCACTTGTCACTACCCTGGATGTGACCATTCAGCTGGGCAAGTCATCCAAGTCTCCTTTATATTATTTCTACTTCGTTTTGCAAATCTTTGTCTGGCTTCTTATTTTTTCCTTTCTCTCCATTAATAGAAATATTAGTCATTTTGGGCAATGGGAGGAGAATGGAGTCTTGAAGCTATGTTGCCACTGATTACACTCCCAAGCTGACAAAAAAGTGCTGTTCCCAAATTTAGTACCGTGCACTAGATTGCAAGGAGCAATGCACCATAAATTACTGTATTTATGGCATGCAATACAATATATGGACAATTTTCCAAAATTTCTGTGACAAGTGCACAAGAGTTATTGAAAAAATACCACCCCATTAGGTACCAAATTCAATGGAAATTTATAGCCACCTCTGTTTCCACACCTGCAGGCATTAGTGTCAAAAGTTTATTTCCCCTCCTCTCCCAATCTTGAATGCTTCATGCCAGTAGCTGTACTGTGAAATAATCAGCATTCAACCATTAGGTAAATAGCTCTGTGTATATGTGTGTGTTGAGGACAAAGAGAT
>VWYP01013186.1:5831-29240 GCA_013400435.1 Pycnonotus jocosus
GCTCCTCACGGATTCTCACGGATCCTCACTGCTTCTCACCGCCCTGGGGCTGGACAGCCCGGCCCAGCCCAGCCCAGCCCAGCCCAGCCCAGCCCGGTATAACCCAGCCCAGCCCCTCCGGGCACAGCCGGGCTCGCTGGCGCCGGGGATGCTCCGCTGGCGGCCGCCGTGGTTCCCCCGAGAGCCCCCGCTGGACCCAGCCGCTCTGGGTGGATGCGCTGCCGGGGAAAGTTGAGGCGTTATGGCTTAAAGAAAAACTCCATCTCGTTTCTGGGCTGGAAGCCCAGGGAAAGAGTCAGGTTCGCGTAGGTCGCTGTGCAGGAGCCGGGTGGAGGTTTTATTGGTTCTGGCTCCGGCTGATCGTAGCATTAGAGCTGTGTGGTGTAATTAAGGCTGAGCAGAATTCCTTTAAGTCTCTCTCTTTTTTTTTGGTAGCAGGTAGTACTAAATTTCCTGAAACCTGTATTATCTTTCAGCATCCCAAAGCACAGTGAAGTGTGTGTTATAATAAAGTGTGCATTAGCTCCCTGTGCCTCAATTCAAATCAAATTTTGCCAGGGATGATTTTGTCTTCAGAGCCACAGTGAAATGTTGATGTAAGAGAGTCAATCATAGCACCACAGAATGGTTTGGGTGAAAAGGGACCCTAAATCCCACCCAGTGCCACCCCTGCCATGGCAGGGACATCTTCCACTGTCCCAGGCTGCTCCAAGCCCCAATGTCCAGCCTGGCCTTGGGCACTGCCAGGGATCCAGGGGCAGCCACAGCTGCTCTGGGCACCCTGTGCCAGGTCCTGCCCACTCTCCCAGGGAGGAATTTATTCCCAATATCCCATCTAACCCTGCCCTCTGACAGTGGGAAGCCATTCCCTGTGTCCTGTCACTCCATCCCCTTGTAAACAGCCTCTCTCCATGTTTCTTGTAACTCCTTCAGGCTCTGGAAGGTCACAGTGAAGTGACCCCAAAGCAGCTCCTGTCCAGGCTGAACAATCCCAGCTGTGCCAGCCTTTCCTCCCAGCAGAGCTGCTCCATCCCTCTGCTCATCCTGGTGCCTCCCATAGATGCTCTCCTGCAGCTCCAGCTCCTTCCTGTGCTGGGACCTTCCCAGAAGGGAGAAAGGACTTAAAGTCTGTCCTTTTGTACACAGAGGAGTTCTGGACAGGGTGGTGATGCTTTGCTGTCATGGCATAAGGAGGAAGGATGTGAGGAAAACAATTTGCTTCTTCAGCAAATGAGATTTAAGTCACTGCCACCTCCGCTTCCCTTTCTGTCCAGTTGTGTCATGAATTATTGAAATGTGCTGGCTGAGAAACAATGACATCTCCTCTGGGGATGGTAGAGACTTGACACAGCATCTGTTGACCCAGGCTTGCTGTAGGAGCCCTGACCTGAAGAGATGTCCTTACTTTTCCGTGCATGTGCACGTCTATAATTGAGAAACATCCAGCACAGAAGTGCAGGCACTTCTGTAATGAAATGTGGGAAACTGGTCTGAGGAAGGGATGTCAAAAAATAAATTAGCTCAGAAAAACAAGATGCATTTTTAATTGGCAGAGTGGGATCAAATAGGACTCGTAGAGATGATAGAATTACGGGGATTTAATGAGCACAGAGATTTGTACCAGCGAGGTCCAGCTCATGGAGCAGGAGGATACTCTCAGCCTCTTTGGAGCTGATGGAGCACAGTTTGAACCTCTGAAACTCCACTCTGGGCTTTTGCCTGGAAGATAATGCCAACTTTCAGTCATTATTGCACAAATAGGACTGGGGTCAAGGCTGAGTTCCCCAGCAAGCTCCAGCTGAGGTCAGAGCGTGGTGGCTGTGAGCTCCTCTGTGGGGCAGAGGCTGAGAACGGGGCAGGAGCAAACCCCAAATGCAGATTTGTCTTCCTCAGAGCTCTGCTGGTCACGTATTCACAACACCTGAGCCTTACGAGAGCTGACAAGGTCGGGGACCTGTGGCACAGCTCTCCACATGGAAATATCAGCTTTAGCTGTGCAAGGCCAGCGTGAGAAGGATAGCCTGTATTTTTATGCTTGACCGACCCCAGAGGCTGTTCGAATTTTGAAAATGCATCCTGCAGCTTGCCTTGCCTGGTGTCCTTTGTCACCTCCAGCCCAGCCCCATCTTTGGACTCTTTTGGCCAACTAATATATTTTTTCAATTTCAGTTAAGTCAAGGACTTCAAATTCCTATCACAGGTATCAAGTTAGGCCACATAAAAGATGCTTTTATTTTAAGTTTGTCAGAGAGGCACTTTATGAGATTGTGAGGTTGAAGAGATGACTCTAATCTTTAAGATGACAAGTTAAAAAGGACAAAACCCACTCTTCCCCTCACTTATTTTCCAGCAAGCCAGGCATGCAGAAATAGTGGGTTTGTAAGTGCTTTCCCTGTATTCATTTCAGAAAACACAGCAAAGCTGCAGTATCACCATGTACTTACTGAAGGGAAGCAATTTGCAGACAGTGAATTCTCAGAGGTTACCTGCAATGTTTTCACACAGCCCCTGAGCCTGTGCTGCCCTTCTGCCATCTGGGGCTTCTGAACCCACTGCAATATTCACATTCAATAATAACAACTTAATTGCCAGTCTCATGCTCCTTCCAGCTAATGATTTTGGGTTTTTTTCATTTCCACTTGTCATTCAGACATCACTGTCGACAGCTCTCTGAAATTACATGTGAAGAACAGCAACGCTTCTACTCTAGTGTTGTCTAATTAATGCTTCCTAAGAATCAAAGTGGGAAAAAAGCCCTGCACAGGTGTAAGCAGATACACGAAGATTATATTTAAACTTCCCTAATAATAATTTGTTTTGAAGACCTGGCTTAGCCCTGTCCATCCTGATGGCAGCTGGTGTAGACTTAAAATATCAACTGAGCTCTTGCTCTCATTAACTACACCCTCTCACTGTTCTCTCTGCTTTGGTTGCTGTATCCATTCCCAAGCAATTTTTCCATATTTGTGTTTTCACCACATGGGTTGCTTTTATAACTTTTGTGTCCTGCTTTGACAAACCTTGTTTTTCAAATTTTAGGTGGGTATTTAGCCACCAGTAACAAGCAGACTCAGTTACACCATAAATTCCTCCAGAAAAAAAAAAAAAATCAATTAGTGCTTTTCTCCCAGCTGTTTTAGCTTTTGGAGAGCTTCTCTTACCACTGGCAGAAATACCAAATAACTCACCTCAAGCTTAGGCTGAACTTGGTTTGTAAAACCTCTCCAGGACATTGCCAAAGTGGGATCTTGGCAATGGGGCTCAATGGACCATCAGTCTGGTCTCACCACTGACAATCACTATCAGTTTCAATTAACTGAAACAGCCACTGGAAAGTAGAATATTAAAACTAAATTTAACACCTGTTGAAAATATAATTTTCAGTCCTTCTAGGTGTAAAGGTTAGAGCAGCCCACCTTTTCCAATCACACTTTCAGACATAATGGTGTCAATGGCAAAAATATATGGACAAAGTGTAGGATGCAGTTAAATGAGTAGAAAATCAACTCTTTCCCTTTATACTTATGGGATTATTATTTAAAGAGAAGTGCTTAATGTCAATTTAATCTTCCTAATTTTTAAGTGACTCTTCCCTCCTTAAGCTGATGCTGATACCAACTAATCTGAGGCCTTGATCTGCAGGCACAGTTAAGAGATTGTGCATTTCTTTCAAGATTAAGGTCAGCTGTAACAACTGGTTGGTTTTTTTTTTTAAATATCTGTATCACAAGCCAAGGGGGGATTCCTTGGTGTGGTGGTGCCACAGGATAAGCTGCATTCACTGCCTTGCCTGGTCCATGGTCACCAACACTGACCCCAACATCAGCCGTGCTCTTCGTGCCCATGCCCAGCTGGATTTTGCCCCCACTTTGGATAATCCTGCTCTCCACAGGCCTGGGAGGTGTTATCTTCAAATGATTCTGTTCTTAGAAGCAGCCAGCAGAGCTCTGGCCCAATTTCACTGAATTCAATGGTAACACTTCCTTTGGCGTCGAACCCAATTGATTAAATCACCAAGCATCTTAAAATTCCCATTTCATTGCCTCCACGAGCTGCTGCTGGTGCTAATAAATGGAGAGTGCAACTGGTGTTGGGAGCAGCAGGAGGGAAGGGCCGGAGGGAGGAGGCTTAATGAGAGGCCCTGTCTGTGTTAAGGAAATTAATTCTGTGGCTGGATTAAAGTGCAGAACTGAAAGCCTCACTTTGCCCTGACAGAGCCTGCAGGAAGGGTTTACACCTCTGTAATAACCCCAGTGGTGTTCTGGGGATGCAAATGCAGGCAGCACCTGCAGCAGGCCACAGTGACTGTTCCAAAACCCATCAAAGAAAGTGGATTATGGGCAATTGTGCTGGAGAGCATCGCACAGAAAGAAAATGATAATAGGAAGGTTAAGTGCCCAGCGAGTGCGAGCTGATATACAATATCTTGAAATCACAGAGAAGGAAAATTAAAATGGGGAAATGATTTCACATATAGGTAGATGGAGGCATAAAAGCAATCTGTGAACTCAGAGAGGGAGAGCAATGAGAGTGGTGCTGTCAGATGTGCAGCCTTTTGCCCATTAGAAAGAAGTGATTGAAGGCTAATTCCAATAAACAGGCAATTTTAGTTTTGTCATTATTTCAGGGTTGGGGTTTTTTTGACTCTGCCTTTGTGTCGTTGAAATATTTGTGTATTAATAGCTACTCATTTTAATAGCATTACAGTAATTTGAACATCTGCAGCTACCAGGCATTAAAATACGATCACTCCCCTATATTTCAAGTTATTTTTGCAGTTCTTCTGCCTGATTTTGTTGCACCCATTAAAATGCAAGGGATCAGTTCTTCTCATTACCCATTAACTGGCAACCTTGAGCTGAAGTGTTCAGTAGGAACCAGCCTGATGCCTGGAGGCCTGGCCAGCAATTCAGTGGAAGGCAAAGACATTTTATGGCTGTCCTGGAAGCTGAGTGATGGGCTGTGTAACTTTCCTAATCAAATCCAATTAAACACAAAATTATATTCCCACCACCCCTGCCATCCTTTTGTTCCAACAAATTGCCTGATGTACTATTCAAGTTTGCTAAATGTGGAACATTTCCTAAACGAGAGGTTTTAATTCCACTGAAAGCTCAGCTTAGTTTATTAAAGAAACTGGAGATTTTGTTTAGAGTGTTGAGGAGCTCTCAGAGGGCAGGAGGATCTCTCTGGAGGAGAAATGACTCCTCTGCTGGGCTCAAACTGGCTTTTGAGGAGGTGAACCCACAGAGGATAAATGAATCCAAAACATGAATGTGACTTTGCTGTTCAGGGGGTGAGGACAGAAACCAAAGCACAGAAGCCATTGCCAGTAGCATGTGGTTGGGAAATATTTGACCAGCACAGAAATACTCCTGAAAAGTGCTCTGAGATGTGATCGCTGGCACTGTCATGCCAAGGAGGAGAGGAGGAAACAGCAGCTCCTCTTCCTTCCCTTCTTAGCCCCACAGGAATTTTTCATTCTACTCCAAAGATCTTAACAAGTGATTTCTGTAATGGGACAATATTTGCTTGCAATTGTGATGCAGGATTTCAGCCTTTTCCAAAGCTTTCCCTCCTCCTCCCTCCTAGCTGAGGAACTCATGGCAGCCAAACATCAGGAACTTTCTTCATCCCTTCAGCCATTTCTTACACAGCACTTTCCATGCAGCCAAGGAGCAATTCTGTAGAACTTTAAACAGCATCTGACACTTGAAATGTTAATATGATAAAGTAGGATCAGGCTTCAGCATTATGCAGCTTCATTCATGAGTTAGCTCAGGCATCCCAAACATGTCTGAGAGGAAGAAAAGGTAAATGCATTTCATCCTTTGCCAGCAGGATCAGATGCAGCCAGATAAAACAAGGAGCATAAATAACAGTGACCTGGAAAGGCACAAAATGAAAACCAGCCTACCTGAGAGATAAACAAGGCAAAAAAAAAGGGCTCCAGGAGCTTGGATTTGGTGAAGTATTTCAGCCACTATTTACATTTGTCTCCATGAAAACACACGCCTTAATTCCTGCCCAGGTTAAGAATACTTCCCTAAATCAAATATTAATAATTTGGAGATCTATAAATACCCTGATGGGAAGACTCTGTGTCAGTAATGAATACAAATGACCCTGTGCAAATATCTTTGAGCAGGAAAAAATAAGGAAAACAGCATGGCAGTGACCTCCAGCCAGAATGTCCCTGCAGCTCAGCATCAGGGCACTTGTGAACCTTAACACGTTGAAAGCAGACTTTAAAATACTTGGAGAATGTTAAAATAAAAGGAAGATTCTAAGAGAATTCGAGTTGATAATGTATTATTTTCCCAGTTCCTGCTGTTCATCCTTCTTGTGCCCCTCTTCCAAACACCAATTCCATCCATGGCTGGCAATTTTCCACCTTCTTCAATAATTCTGTCAAACTTTCCTTGACAGCAGAGTGCTGGCTGGCTGGAAGATAACATCTCTAATTTCAGCATTAGAATCAATCCAATATCAGGTTTTCTGCTCATTGAAACCCTGCACGGAGCTGGCTCCAAAAATTTAGATATGTTGGCCAGAAAGTGGAAGAAAACAAGTTACTGGGGTTTTTTTCTGTGTTGTATTAAACTTTGTCCCACTGGATGCTCTTTCTGTTAATTAATTTTTCCTTTACAATTCCAGGTAAGCTATTAATCTATTGACTTGAGGATTTTTCAAAGCCTTTCCAGAAATAAACTGTGGGATGAAAGGATCCTAAGCTATGCATGAAAAGTAGAACTGCTGTTTTGTCATTTTCAAGCCCATGGTTTATCCCAAGCCTCTCTAATTCCCTTTACATGGATGTCAGATGGAATAATACGATGAAAAATTACCCCAAGATTCTGTTTCCCATTGCAGAGGTGATTTGTACAGAAAGTTTACCAAGTTTTTATATAAAATTTGATTAAAAAGTCACAAACATTCCAACTCCTATTATTTAGAAGCAGCAAATTAATGGGGGTTTGGGTTTAAATTAACACTGGTTTTATTCTATTCATGCACTTCCATCTCATTATCTTTCCTTCCCTTATTCCCATTGCCCAAAAATTTGCTTTCTGATAGCGAACTCAACAGAAACACTCGAACATTTTGCAGTTATGGAATGCCAAATCATTTAAATAACATTCTTTTTGCTATTAGCAGTTCCTGGTTAATACAGGAAAATGCCACAAAATTTTCATTATTGGAAATAGATGGGGATTTTTTTTTTCCCTATGAATTTTTAAATTGCCTCTATTATGGCCCACTGTGTAGGAAATAAATGTGATTTAAACTGTTGTGCCCTCTACTGGCATAAAGAAAGTCATGAAAAAAGAGAAAGAAGTCCCTTGTTTCCAGATGTTGTACCAAAACACAGTGCCCAAATAAACTTTTTCTTGTTCCTTAGGGTTTTTTTTAATTATGTTTTCGTCACATTTGAAGACTGGATTATTTTCATCATTAAATCTTAGCACATTAATTGCTTACAGATATTATTTTTTGAAAAAATAAAAAATCTGTTTACACTGTTAAGAGAGTATAAAAAGGCTTTGCCATAGAAGAATATGATGATGGGGAGGGTGTGTTTACACAGCTAAGAATAATTTAATTTTTGTGAGACTTTTAGGAGCCGTGCTATCAGAGACCATGAGAACAAATCCATGTGACAAAGTCCTTTATGAAGTTCAGAGCAACTCTGGAGCGTTCATTTTAAAGAAAATCTGTAGGAGTTGATGCATAATGTGAATTTGAATGTAGAATTTCATGTAATACAGGAGAATCAAAACCTCACCCTCTGCTGAAACCCTTCTAATCAACCCTTCACCTCCTACTTAAAAGAAATCTCGATTTTCTCTCCTATCCCCACTGCTGCAGTTGTCAACTGGCATTAAAGTGAAATGAAAAAGAAACAAAACCATCTCCTTTGGTGAGGAACTCGCATGCTGCAACTTCCCAGCATGGGCAGGATTAGTCAGGGGTGCTAATTGCCGTGCTAATTGACAGATTTATGCCACAATATGAAATCCATTCAGCACAGTGGCAATGGTGGTCATATCTGAAGGAGCTGTGGGGAGCAGCCCTGCACTGGGAGTCGGCTCCACGCTTTTCTCCCAGCCTGTAGGAACGCATCAGATCCCTCATTTTTCACCTTTTGCAAAATGCAGTTTCAGGCTGCAGATTAAATGGATACCAGACCACACGGATCAGAGAAGAAAAAAACATAATTACATCCCAGAAAACTTAATAATCAGCAGATGAAGGAGCCAGTGTACTCTTGCCCCTTTCTTTGGCTCCAGCATTGTCCCTCTGCAATGGAAAGAGTTTGTTTACCAGCAGAATCCAAATCATTAATCACAGAATTAAGTTAAAATGTCCCCTCTAAGTGGCTTTATTCGTAAGGACCTGCATCTGGAGATGAGGTGGGTACAAACAGCACGGGCTCAGCCTTCAGAAATCTCAGGCTGCTATTAAGGGCTCCACTGCCAGAGAAAACTACACTGCCCAAATGAGCTGTAATCACCCAGGAAAGCAGAGGATGGACTTGTGCTTACAGCACAATTCTTTCTGCCAACTTCTCTGTGCTGAACTGTGTCACAACAGAAGTAAATATTCGTGTCTCATGCATGACTGTTTTGCTCATGCTTTGAACTGCTGTGTATCTCAAACATATTAAGCTTTATAGCAGAACATTTTTGTGGACAAAACCCCAAAAAATCTCTTAATATTCTAAGTTAGGAATCTACTGTGTGTCTTTGATGAATCAGTGGAAAGCAGAGTATTTGTTTATGTGTCACAGGAATATCTCAGAGAAGAAAACCAATTCTATTGCAATGATCATCTCCACCCTGAGCCTGATAACCAAACTCTCGACCTTCAGGCAGCTGTTGCAGACAGGTTCATTCCTTGCTCCTGCCAGGAGCTGCATGGAGCAGTTTGGGCTTCACTAAGTGGGCTCCAACTTGTTAATTGGTTACAACAATTAGCCACAGTGCCCAGAGCTCGATGGCCCTTGGTTACATGTGAGTCAATCATAGAAATTCATTCCACTTCATCCACACACCAGAGCTGCTTCCCCATTCCTCTGCCCAGCTCCTTGTCTCTGGAGCAATCCCAGCCCTCTGTGAAATGAGAATGGAAAGATTTTCCCTTTCTTCCATATTTTGTTGATATCAGGCATTTCCTGTGGCCATAACTCCCGTGGTGGGAATGCAGGTAAAGGACATCTGGGAGGGAAGTGCTGAAGTGGCCTGGCCCTAAGGGGTCGAGCTGGATCCTTCCCTGAAATTCCCTGGTGTAATAAATTAACCACGGTGCTTTACTCTCCTGATTTCACCACAGGAGCATCTCTCCCTCCCGGACTCAGAGAGAGCAGACTCACCCCACAGGGTCACCTGTGAGGGCACTTTTCTGTTTCCTTCATAACATACCTGTGATTTGAGCTCGCAGTTGAACCAACACCAGTCCCACTCCCATGGTCAGGGAGGGCAGTGCTGGGGCAGCTCCTCAGGGCACAAACCCCTCAAGGGAACTCAGACAAGCCCAAACCTATCAGCAAACCTAAATCCCACATTCTGTGACCTCCCAGACTCAGTGATGACTGTGGAAAGCAGTGCTGTGATTACCTGGGCACCCTGGGGTGCTCACCTGGGCCTTGGGGGAGTTTTGAGGCTCCTGGGGATGACAAATCCTGGGATGTGTCACAGCATCTTCAGGCACGGTGTCATCTGTGCTTGGTAAATCTGGATCCCTAAGAACTTCATTCAGCTGCTCACCTCTCTGCAGCCTGCTTTCTCCTCTTTTGTCTGGCCCTTGGTTTAGAATTCTTTCCCTCTCTGCTGCTGTGATTTTGCTGTTCTGGGAACTTTGCAGAAGAGAAAAACAAACAGATCGGTGTTTGATGTTGCGCTCTCTGTTTAGAAGTTTGTTTTCCTTTCTTCTTCCATTGCATCAATATTAACATGTTGATTCATAAGGCAAATAAATAAAGGCTATAAATACATTCTTTCTATTTTGTTTTTTAAATTGTGAAACCTCAAAGTTACAGTTCCCACAGCAACTGCACAATGTGCACATATATTAAAGGCAGGGATATTGCCACCCAAGGCAGCAATCAAATATGCATGAGGGACTTATTTACACATGAGGACTGTGCAAGTTTGAAATCCCAGAATCAAGAAGCACCTTGGATCTATCCCCGATGCTCTCTTGGGGAGAAAAATCCAAATGTTTTGGTCCTTGTGAACTCGAACTTGCCCTATGCAGAAGTGCTTATGGATAATGGGATGGTGATGACTTTACCAGAGCTGAAGATGCTGTGGGTAAAGTAATTACTGTAATTAGCTGAAATCCACAGCCAGAAGGTGTCATAACAACCAAAGCATTATGAACAGAAATCATTGTTCACAGTCCTGACGATCCTTAGATGCTGTGAAAGGATTCCTCCCAGTTTGATTGAACAGGAGTCAGGAGTGCTCTCTGTGTTGGAGAAGTTCATTCTATCCAAATGCTGCATCTTTTGCCATCCATGAGTTGATTTAACACTGGTTCCTGGTCCTCCACCAACTACTGGTTAATCAAAATTTCTTTTCCTAGGTGATGAATTCAGCATTTCAGCCCCTACCCTTGCCCAGCGCTGGGATCTCAGTTTGTCCCCAAGGCTGCTCTGCTCCAGCTGATGTTCTTCTCTGGGCATTGCCACTTTAAACCCGGGTTTTCCAGCAGTGCAGGCAGTGCTGGCATTGCACCCTGAGCCAGGAATTTGGACATCTCCCTCAGCAGCAGTGTTGCTTGGCAATCCAATGTGCCTCCTGCTAATGAGGAACAGCCCAGAGAGTCTCTGAGATGTGCCCTGAGAGAGAATTCTGATTTAAAAATGTAACAGTATAGATTATCTTCCTTTCCATGGGCTATTATTACAAATAGTAGAGGCTGTAGGCATCAGATTTCAGTGATAAATAGAGAAGCAGCGTGTCATCGAGTGACTGAATTCTTGGTGCCATTAATCTCTTACAATCTAGTAATTAAAAGGAGCTGGAGGATTCCAGCATTTGAAAGGAAGAGCCATTAGCATGTTTAACTATAAGCAGCTGGATGTTTTATAGGCAAGAAATGGGCGAGTGTTGATTAGTTTTGAGGCCTTTGCAGCCCGTCTCAGCTGCTCTGGCAGCTCTCCTCCACAACAGACACCAGAGAGAGGATTTATGACCCAGAGGAGAGCACTGTCCCCAAGTGTCACCTTGAACCTGCTCACACGGATGGGTTTGTGCATTGTCATCCATATCCCTTACATTCAGCATCAACATGTGCCGCGTTCTGTGAGGCTCCAAGAGCCTGGTGTGTGTTTCTGCAGAGAACGCATCAGATTTGTTTTGATGGAAATAAGAGTGATTAGCATAAATTTACCTTACCACAGGGACGACATTTGAAAGCAGTTGTATCAAAGCACCATCATTTCTGTGCAGCAAGTTTGTGCTGCGCTGTGAAAGATGCCTTTTAAAATGCTTTTATTTGTCTGAAAAGCAGCAGGAATTGCCAGGCAGATAATTTTTCAAAAATGTTCCAGGATTTCTTATGGATATTAATTTCTGTTTGAGCCTCTCCAAACTTTGGCAGAAAGACAAGTTTCATTTTTCTCTAACAATTCTTTTAGTTCTGCAGATGTTGTAGCCAGATTGGCAATAAATTTTGCTGGAACAGTTAACTCAACTTAGGGAAAGGTGCTGTTATTTAATATTCTGTTTCTGTCTCACCTTTTGAACCTTAATTTATAGGTGGTGTCTTTTATAGCTACCATTCCATATAAGTCTGCAAAACTTATTAGATTATTATGTTCTCTGCCAACCAGAATCTGATTGTTTTTCTAAATAAATATCTTCAGGAGCGTGAGCATTAAACATGGTGCAAAGGGAAAAGTCCATTTTATGTCCCATTTCCAAATGGAGACACGTGTTTTGATTACACCTCTCTAATTTCCAGCAGTCTGTTTCTGTCTCCCCTTTATTGGCCTGATTAAAAGCTGACTGGAATGATTGGGATATCAAACCTCTCGTTGACTTAAGTGGCTTCGAAGCAATTTTCAAATAGTTGCTTCCCATTTGTTCCTTATTACCCTTGAGAAAAGCTCTGTTTTCCTCCATTCTCCATTTTTGCCTTGCCTAAAGATCAGGAATCTGTCTTTGCTCTTTCCTAACCCCAGACATCTGCACTAGTAACCATCCATGAAGTGCAACAGTTCACTCTCAGTTCAGGAAAAGACCTTCTGACTGCCAAACGTGTTTGATATTCCTGGGAAATGGAGTGTGGCCTTCACCCTGGGCAGCAGCTGGGCTCTGCAAGGTCACTTTTGGCTCTTTTGGGAGCACTGCACAGGAATTGCTTCTTTTTTTTTTTTTTTTTCCCTCTCCTCCCCCCATTTAGCAGAAAATCTAATCAGGGATTTTGGTCCTGTGTTCCGCTGACTGTCAGGGGTTTGTGCCTGACTTCTGAAAGCAGTCAAGGAAACCAAACCTGCTCCCAGTTAGTCCCAGTGCCCTATACTGGGCTCTGTGCTCTGACTGGGGTGCATTCAGGAGGCCCACAGATCCCCAAAGCTCTGTCCTGGCTGCAATGTTCCTGCCTGGCCCTGCAGGAGCATTTCCCTGGCATTTCCCCTTGGCTGGTGCCCGGCTGATGGAGTGATGGTATTTAAGCTGCTGGCTTTGGCTGCTGTTTTCTGTAATTCAGAGACAGCCTCTGCGGTTGGGGTTACAGGTGTTTGACCAGCAGCAATTCGAGATGACAGGAGATGGCTGGAATTGTACCAGAGTGCCCATGACAGCTAACATTTTCAAACAGACAGCACAACCTCACCTGCAAAACGTGCCCAGCTTCAGTGGCTGCGTTTGCTGCAGCACCTGGACTTGCCGTGAGCTCGGGGAATTTTGTTTTGCTTCAGTACCTTGGGAAACACAGAATCTATGCCAAACATTGAGAAATACCATTCTTTCTGCAGGCAAAGCAATCCCTTTGCAGCCCAGGCCAATCTCTGCCGGCTGAGGAAATCCCTGAGAATTTTCCTGTCTTGTGAAGGATGCAGAGTGAGGATCATGCTGGAGGTTACACACAACCAGGTGTATGAGTGCTGTCCCTCCCTCACTCCTTGCTTTCCTGGCTGGGTACTTCATTTTATCAGGTTGAGGAGCTTTTTTTCTCCCTTCCTTCCCTCTACTCAGAGCTGGAGCAGCTCTGTGATGCACAGGTGCTCTGCAGTGACTGATCCATGATACACTGGGCCATTGGAATTTGGCTTTATCTACCCTGAGCATCTCTTTTTGCTGCACCTCTGCTCCTTCCTGCCAGGCTGTTGGACATCCCAGGTGACTGTACAGTGGCTAGTTGAAGTTTGACTCAATTTTGCCTGAAGGTCAGGTGTATCCCATGCTCAAGATATTAAGACTGTGAGCATATCTGGGAAGGATATAGTTAGGCGTGAATTTGGAGGTTCATATTCAGTGATTGCTCTCAGAATTCCTGGCAAAAGCTCACTCAAGGGGAAATAGCACACACCAATAAGTGTAAACAAACAAACTCCAGCCCTTGGAAATGAGGGGGAAAAAAGGTCCTCAGTGCTGCTGCAGTCCCCAGCAAACCTGACTTCTGGGGCTCAAAAATAGCAGCTTCTCACCTGAAATACTCCTTTGTTCTTGCAGGGATCTGGGGAAGCTTCCATGCAGATTCTGCACTGATCCTTGCAAATTTTATAAAGTCCTTCTAGAAAAGCCAAGAGATAAACAGGGCAAGGTTTATTCCATGGGTAGATCACTTTCTGTTGCACTGCAGTGAGATGGTTGGCACTCAATTGGATCTAAATTAATAAACTTCTTTATGATGACTCGAAGTTACTGCTGCTGCATTGTGGAGCAGACAGATAATTGGAGTGGTCAGAGTTGTATCTGCAGTGCTGGGAAATTGATGTAATAATTCTGGACCAGAAATTGTCTAAATAGAGAAGAAAGCATGAGCATATGCGTAATATATCTGCTAGAATTCTGCCAAGACCTCTAGTGAATTAGATTGGGAGTTAATAAACTGTTAAATAAAATGCCCACGACAAGGAAAAAAAAATTCATTAACTAGGCCTATTGACAGCTTCCCTGATAAGGTAAACAACAGTCTATAATCATTAACAGCTCGTGCAGAGATCTGCATGGGTTTGCTGATAGGAGTTCTAATAGAGGCATTGAGGAGGAATTACAAACACAGGCAGAGAGGACATCGTTCTCGTGTGTCACTTTTTATGGTGTTGATTTGTATTTTGATTCCTTTCACAGTGAAGGTTGCTAAGAGTTATAGCTGTCTGAGGGTCAACAAATTTCACAAGGAGCTGGTCCCCTCCACCGGCCTGAAACAATCCCAGAACCTTGAGCTCTGAAATTCATGACACCCACATGGAAAAGTATCATTTGCTGTGATTTATTCTGGCAGGTACATTATTGGGTGCATGTTAACCAGGACAGATGGCTGTGCAGGAGAGGAGCACAAGGAGCTCCAAATCACACTTTTGCAAACTTTTCTTGGTGTGGTGTGTCAGGAGCAGAGCAGAGCCTTTCACGGGGTGAGGTAGCACCAGCCAATGTGAATCCATCACTGCTGACTCTCCCAGCAGACCATGCCCACCACCCTCTGCCCAACCTGCACACCAGGCTCTCCATGGGTTCCTAAAAGCCTTAACAATGTAATAAATGTGAGTGCACAGAGAGCAGAAATACCAAATATCAATCTGATGTCACTGCAGCCTCTTCTCTCTCATTGCTTTGCCCTTCGAGGCTGCTGTGCAATCTGGCAGCAATACAATCCAGTGCTTTACATTTCCCCTCTATGAAACATCCCTTGGTGCCAAATTTGGTTTGCAGGCTTGCACTCATGGAGCAATTCCTCTCAGCCACAGAGGCAGCAGCAGAGTGTGAGGTTGTTGGTGTGTCTCCAGTGCCATTGTTAACAATTATGACATGACTGTCAAACCTGGTTATCACCTTTTAGGGATCTCTGTGAGATCCTGTAAGCACAGCTGCTTGGCTTTTCCCTCAAACACTGCTCTTGGAAGGCAACAGAAGAGGGAATGGGCTTGGCCTTTAGGAGGAACCACTGGGTGCTTGCAGGAGGCCATGGCAATCAGGATTTTTTTGGGTACTTATGTGGAGGTTTGAGAAGTTCATCCCCAAGAGCCTTGGTTGATCTCTCAGAGAGAAATTTTGGCAAGCGACCATAGCAGCAAGTCAAGGAAGGATGCTGCTCCAACTGACATGTCTAAATTGGAAAGGAGAAGGTTTGGAAAAGGGGGAGAGGGTTGGGTAAAGGCAGTGCTGTGTTATGGTGACCTGCATTCCATGTTTGCACCTGGTGCTTTCCTCTCTGTAAGCCAGGATCTCCCTTCTGCACTCACCAAGCTGAATCCCTCATCACCCCCTATATCCATCACTTCCCATCATGGAAAACACTCACATTGCACTAGTTGGTTCCTTTCAGGTGAAAATAAACTGGAAAATGTCCCCACAGGAGCACACACAGTGCACACCTTCAGGAAATTCATCCCAGGGGACGAGACCAGCCCTGTTCTGCAGTTGAAAGCCCCAGGAGCTGTAGAGCCAACACCAGCTCCCCACAGCAGAGGATCTGCCCTGTAAACTGGTGGTGACAGGGGCCCACCAGTACCTGTGTGCTTGGCATGGCACAGGACAGACCATTGTGGTGAAAGAATAAGAAACCAGTGATCCCAGTGTTAAATGGTGAAGGGAAATCACCCATTATCTGTTATTTTACCTATTGCGGTATTTTTTGTTGTGTTTTACCCAAAGGAAGCTCTGACAGGGGGTTCCAAAGGCTGCGAGGAAGGAGGATCTCAGTTACCTGCTGGGTGGGGAAGAAAATGCCTGCAGAAGATGGAAGATGATTATCCCATGCAGGTGGAAACTCTGCTTATTTGCTTTGCATCACCACCCCTAATCTGCCACGGGAGATGGAGGCTGGAGTTTTGAGCTAAGATGTTCAGCAGGCCTCTGTCTCACACCCTAATGGCACAAAAAAATAACAGATATTCCATTTCACATGCTATTTCTTTGAGTCTGGAACATCCCTCTCCTGCTGGCCTTATCAAAACTCCCATTGTAATTGGCAAGTTTTCATTTCAGTGGGAATCTTGTGTGGGGGATGTTGGGGGGAGCTCATTGATTTCTCACAACCGATTCCATCTTTTTATATGCCTGACTGCCCTAAATCACTACAAGTAGGAAACTATTTTCAAAATTTCTCAGGAGCCCTGAATGTATTGATTGGGTCTAACTTTGACTTCAGACATTAAATTCTTTCTTTTCCTTGAGAAAAACAACCCCTAACCTTCGATAAGGCCACTTGGTTTTGTCTTTCTGTTCTTGCTCCATTTATTTATGCTCCTCTCAATGGCAGTCAGATTAAGCCTTTGACAGCTTGTTCAAAATTCCCTTGTTATCGTTTTCCCATTTTCCAATGAAAGTTAATTTTATTCAAATTTTCTCCCATTGTGTTGGTTCAATTACTAGCCCCAAACAAACAGTTGTTGTATTTTGTGCTTAATAGCAGCATATTGCCTGTGTAGTCATGTTTATAATTATTTCTCCTAAATTCCACTATCTCCAATTAAACTGCGAGAACTTTGAAACTTAGAAGTTGGTTAATGGGGAAAAAACCCTTCACTGTTGGATAAATCTTTTTGCTAATATCCTCCCTTGCCTTTATAAATATGCCCTGAGATTTAGTGCAGTTAGCACAAAGATTAGTGATAACGTTTTACCTCATTTCCCCCAATCTATTACAGTGTGCAGCTCAATTAGAATTTTTAGAGGTGGTCCATCATGTTAAGGGCTTCCAGTTTGGATTTTAAGTCATGCAAGGGCTCAGCACACAGTAGCACATCTGGAGGTTGCAGTATCCCAAGCCTTAGCAGCTCAGAACCGTGTATTTGGAAAAACAGGTGATATTGAGCTTACCTGGAGTACATGGAATAATTTAAAGTGGAGCAAAATGGCAGCAAAAAAAAGAAAAAAAAATCATTCAGTTAGGCTTGGGAACCCAATTCTGTTTTAATGTCTTTGTCACTCCAAAAGTTGAAAATCGTTCACCAAGTGATTGTCTCCCAAGTTATTTGGGGGGAAAAGGGAATGCCTGCTACAAACACGAAATGAACATTTCTTGAAAATCTTCCATGTGGAATAGAGCTCTAAGTTGTTCACAGGAATTTTCTTTCTGTGCTCACTCTAGCCAAGTCCCAATTACCAGCTTTATATGCAATTAAAAAGAAAAAAAGCCAATGGGTCAAAAATTAGGGAAGTTTGGATAATCAAAAATATCTTTTCCCAGAGCAGCTGTGGCTGTCCCTGGATCCCTGGAAGTGCCCAAGGCCAGGTTGGACAGGGTTTGGAGCAACCTGGGATAGTGGAAGGTGTCCCTGCCCATGGCAGAGGGTGAAATGAGATGAGCTTTAAGGTCTCTTCCAACCCAAACCTTTCTGGGATTCTGGGATTCTTGCAAAGAACAAAAGTGTAAAAGAGCAGATTTGTACAAAACAGTTGGAAAATTTGAGGAGGTCCCAAGCTATTTCAACATGTACATTGATCATTTTTGCACTCCTTACATGGTGTAAGGCACAAATATCCCGTCAGTGACAAGGGGTGACACTTCCCACTGCCACAGGTGACATGTCAAGCAGAGCTCTTCCTCCTGAGCCTGCCTTTTATTCCCTGCATTCCCATCATGTTCCTCCTGCCAATAGCTGGTTAAACCTCCATGGAGAAACCCCAACTCTCACCTTGCCAGAGCTGCTGATGCCTTGGAGTGGCTCCCTAGAACAGAGGTTAGACAAGATTAAGAGAGTAAAATAGGGATTTATTAAAGGTTTTTAATAGATACAGCTTGGGCGGTCCAGAGCTATACCCAAGATGGGTGATGGTCATGGGTTTTTCTATAATAAGTTTGGTCCATTTACATATCAGGGGTTAATCCTCCAATTACAGCTTCAGGTAATGAAGTCATTTACCCCCAGCTTGCTCCCTCCCCAGTTTTGTTTTTACTTTTCAGGGCCTGAGGCAGTGAGGTGTCCTTGGATCTCAGGCCTAGCGGGATTGTTTCATCTCACCAAAACGTGCAGACAGTTAACTAACGCTTTATAAAGAGCTTAGAGTTTCACACTAAAGCAGCGCAGGATTTGAGAAAAAAAAAACAACAAAACAAAGCATAAAAGCTAAAATCCCGAGGCATCACTGCCCTTTCAGCACCAGGCCCGTGTGTGCCATCCCCGCCATGCCCAGCCCGGCATTGCCGCGTTGGTGGCGTTTGAGCAGCGTGTCCCTGTGACAGCTGCTCCCTGCTCAGCTCAGGGATGTCACTCCTGCTCCTCTGGCAGTCCACCATCAGGGCTGGGGATGCAATAAAGCTGTCGTGTGGGTGATGCCACCGAGGGGAGGCCAGAATCCAGGGCAGCGATCACAACGCAGCTTTCTGCACAGGGACCCGCAAAGGAGATTTCTCACCGTGCTTTGCTCCAACTTTGAGAGGCTTTAAACACACACAAATAAAATTAAACCTGTCAGAGATGTGATAGCAATTTTTAAAGGACAAATGTTTTCAACAACTCTGTGGAGCTCAGACGTTGAGCAGAAGTTCCTCAGGAGGAAAGAAGAAGCAGAGCAATGATTTAGCTTTCTTCCTTTCCCCCGCCTAGCCACATTTGATTTTTTATTTTATTTTTGGATGAACATCAGTTGACTGATGAAATTTTTATGCTGCCTGTGATTTGGTTTCAGGTTCCTTTTTGTTGAGGTTTGTGTGTTCAGTTTCTTTGTTTTAAATTGGGTTACTAGGCTGAGATGTTTCATCAGGAAGGAAGCAAACTGCAAGGACTGCAGGATTGGTATTGTCCAGGCTGGAAAGGGACATTTCACAAGGGCATGAAGTGATAGGACAAGTAGAAATGGCCTTGAGATGAAGGAGGGAGGATTTGGATGGGATCTTGGGAAGAAATTGTTCCCTGTGAGGGTGGGCAGGACCTGGCACAGGGTGCCCAGAGCAGCTGTGGCTGCCCCTGGATCCCTGGAATGCCCAAGGTTGGACACTGGGGCTTGGAGCAGCCTGGGACAGTGGAAGGTGTCCCTGCCCTGGTTGCACCTTGCATCACTTTGTCCTTAGACAATGAGGAGCTGGAGAAGCCAGAGCATCTTCTACAGCATTGGATGAATCTAAAACACTTCCAGCTCCTCCATACAGAAGGAGATTTTGGAGAACATTCCTCCAATCTGCAAATCTGTGCATCCAGCCACAGCCAGTGTTCAGGTGTAATCCCAAAGGTTTGCAGGTGCCTTTACATGCAAATAAAAATAAAAATGAGCACACAGTGCAGTTTGCAGTGCTTGGATTATGGTTAGGCTGTAAATACACACAGACATCTTTGCAAAAACGTGGTCCCAGTGAGGAGCAGTCCTTGGGAGCACTGATACACAGTGACAGAACATCACTGAGAGGAGCTGCAGCCTCAAATCGGTCTGGAAACTTTGATGCAGTGACATAAAGCCTGTAAGAAACTGCACTTCATAAAAACAGGCACTTCCACACACCCAAACTGTAATTCCCTATGAAAGTTAATCTTTTCTATTACTCTTATTCCATTTGTAAATGGAATGCTGCTTTGAGTTATGGCCCAGTGCAGCACTCCTTTTATGCTTCAGTAGTCATGGCTTTGGTATTTCAGGTATTTATTGTAGAATCTTGTCTACTCTCATTCATCAAACACCTGCACACTGGTCCTGCCCAAGGAGAGCTTGGAACCACAGCAAACTTGCTGTGGGGATATTGCAACTCAGCTTTTCTCTTGCCTCTCTGCAATGCATTAATTACAAAACAAATAATCAACAAGCTCTTAAGCAGGTGTGCGAGCCAGCAGCATTTCTTATGTGCTTAAATCATAAAATCAGAGAATCAATCAGGTTGGAAAAGACCTTTAAGGTCATCAAATCCAACCATCAACCCAGAACTACCATTAAACCCTGTCCTTAAGTGCCAGAGGTAAGTTCTCTTTGTGCTGTAAGCTGAACCCTGACACAGCCATAAAACCCACTACACAAAATTGAATTTTGCCTTATATATATGATAACATTGATACTATTTTTTTGAGCTGTCATCTGCATGAAAATACAGCTTCCTCTTCATGCAGAGAGCTCTTTATACCATGGGTGCTGTGGAGAATCTTGAAAAGACTCCAGCGAGCTGTCAGCCACTGGTAGCGAATCGATGCAATCTGCATTACAATACTTGCATCACGACTTTGAAGAGGGACCGAACTTGTCTGGCTGGCTGTGCATCCAGAATCACTTCAAAGATCCCATTTCTGACACTCAGGGATGTCTCTGGCTTTGTTCCAATTCATTGCCTTGTAAACTGAATTCAGAGGCAGCCGAAGGAACAGCCCCTCCGTTCCTATCTGTGGAATGTGCAGCAGCACAGGCACTGTCCTCGGGCTGGGCTGACAATCCAAGGATTTTGGCTTTGTGGGGTGGCAGGCAGGGTTCCAACAGCACCACTTATTGTGTCACATGTGCCCAAAAGCTTGCTGACCCCACAGGAAAAACTCTGCGGGAGTGACTAGGAAAGAATCCAATTTATCCCCTTTTTTAGAGGCTGGAGAGGAACTGTTCACTGCAGCAACAGAAGATAATGCTGTCACATCTCAGAGATATTGATATCCCCCTCAAACCCTGGAAAAAGGTGTAAATGTACTTGCTTGCACATTCTATAGTTCACATCATCTGAACACCCTCAAAATAATGTCTGCACTGTTCCACTGAGAGCAAATCCCAGAAATCACAAAATATCCTGGGTGGGAAGGGACCCAGAAGAAAACTGAGGTCCAGGCTTTGCAGAGGACACCCCAAGGACCACACCATGCTCCCAAGAGCATTGTCCAGGCACAAAAGCTGTGAGAAAAAGCACTTTCTCCTTCCAGTTCCAGCAAGCTGACCAACTCATCATCATCATCATCATCATCATCCCTGCCCTGTAGGCAAGCTGTAAAACCCCAAAATTCTCCAGCACACCCAGAGGTCCCCCAAAGCCCAAGCCCTCCCCAGCTCTTCTCCCATCATTTGCATTGCTGAGGTGCTGCTCACACACCTCTCCTCCATCCAACCCCTGTAACACACACTGGACATCCCAGAAATTCTTTTTTTTTCCCACTTTCTGCTGCTGGAAGATCCTCCTGAGGGGAATTCCTGCTTTGAAGCAGGGAGGCTTGAGTGCCACACGAACAAAAGCAATGAGACAGCAACAATCAGAAAGAATCAAACGTGTACAAGTCATTCTTCCCTGGAAAACCTTTTTTTCCTAGGAAACCTCCTTCTGAGAGCTTCAGGTTTCTCCTGACAACGCTTTATTGATTCTGCATGAATAGAGCCTTTTCTTCAAACATTTATTATCTTAATATCTCAGCAGCTTCTCCAGTCGACACGTGGAAAGCAGAGCCATTAGCCAAATTCTACGTTGGGAATTTCAAAGTGCAGGGAAAGGTGACATCAGCTTTTGAAAGTGTTGATACTTCTGCTGGCAGTTTATATAAATGATTTTTACCTGAATTAATATGGTAAGGAAGTGTTTGAGTGGAATAAAATATGGTAAGGGAAGCTGTCCCCGCAAAACAATATAAACCTTCAGATTTCTTTGCTAAACAATTCCTGGCCTTTCTAGCACAGATCAGCTACAGCTTTCATGATGACAATGGGATAGAATAATTTTTTATGAACTCTTTCCATATATTAAAGTGGATTTACTGAGGCTGAAAACCTTCCATTGTCTCTTGGTGGACAAGTCAAAATGTATTAACATGGTAATTCTTTCCCATATTTTTAATCCTCTCAACATGTTTCCCTCACACATAGGGTAGGAAGCAAAGATAGCAGGATTTAGCAGAACATTTGCAAATTTTATTTTGGCAGATTGCGTAATGCAGGTTTCAAGGTAATGGAATAAATTACAGATCCCTGAAGGAGAGGGAACATTGTCATTTCTGAAAGTCAGCTGTAATAATTGGGCATCCCAATTATGTATAATCCTGTATGAATTAGTAACTACAATGGTTCCACCGAATAGGTCACAACCACTGCAGAGAAGCAGAATTCTGCTTGGCACTAATTTATCACTGCTTTTAATGAACCCACTGAGAATAAATCTGGTCCATTATTTATGGAGTTACCTACCTGCCCATACATTTCTTTTAATGACAATTTTCGAATTACTCTGCCCTCCCATCTTTCCCTCTCTCTCTCTTCTGTGGCAACATTTTCCATAAGGCAAAATGATTCATTGATATTTCTTGATGTTCAGATTTACCAGCCTCCCTTCATGGAGTCTTTCTCTTTGAAACAACAAACCAGCACATTTTGTGCAGCACAGTAAAATTTTGATATGGATGAAGGACAATACCTGTTCCTAAAGCACTATAAATTTTTTATTAGTCAATGAGAGAATACAGAGTAGCAAACTTTAACTCAATACAAAATCTTTGGGAAGCCCCTTCCTCTCGAATAATTGATATTTTCTTTGGACTGGATCTATAAGAACCTGCCTGACCATGATACCACATTCAAAAGGTGATCTCAGAACTAGATGAGCCGACAAGAAGTTGACTGGTTTAAAACCTAAATTTTGCCTCTTGAATTTCTGTTTGCAGAATGTTCAGCCCTGTTTTAAGGGCAATTTTTCCCTGATTTTAATGGTTTAGAGCATCCTGCCTTCATTAGGAAAGCATCAGGCACATTGCTGGTAGGAAGGGCAAGAAATGAAATCTTTTTCATTGGATTATCAAACTAAGGCTAAATTAGATAAGGATGTCCTTGCCAATAGCACAGTTTAGCAGCTTTTGCTAAATATGAGAATCCAGGGTTTTGCCCCACGGGACTTCCAGGGTTCAGGCAGCTGCTGAAAGTCCAAATTCTCTGTCTCCCATGGCAGACACTGCAGAGTGCTGCCCTGAAGTGCTTTTTGTGACTTGGCACGGGGACACAGCCCCTAACACAAGAAAATGCTTGTTAAGAGCTTTTCCTCCACCCCCTTCTCACATGGTGGCCTTCTGCACCTCCGTGGGTTCAGCCGGTGCTGCTGAATTTACGAGGAACAAAACGCCCAGAGCTGTTCTCTTCATGTTTTATTCATGCTCCCAACCTCTCATCTTATTTACCTGGTACGCTGCCTGCCAGAAGTAGTTTTTGGCAGACAGCAGATAATTTATTTTGTGGACATCTGCTCCAAATGTTTTGTGAATAATTAGAGAAATCTGTAGGGTCTATTCAGTGGGATTGAGCTCTGACAACATCAAGGGGTTTCTGGTCCTCTGCTCCTCCTCTTCATAAAATACTTTTTTTT
>VWYP01013186.1:29269-39833 GCA_013400435.1 Pycnonotus jocosus
TTTTTTGGTATGTAAAAAGAAAGTTTCCTCAGTAATTAAGGTTTTTTGTGAAGCACAAGAGGTTCTGTTAGGACCTGTTTGGCTCCAGTCACCTCTGTGACATATTTCATTGCCTCCACTCTGATGGTGAAAGACAGAATAACTTAAGAAGCAGCTTCATAAAAAAGGACAGGGGAGGACAAGAGCTCCTGTGTGAAGGTGATGCCACACTTTAATAAAAAAATGCAAAGTTTCAGGTAAGGGATGAGCACACACTTGTCTTATCAGATTCATCATTTAGCCACCAAAAGAAGCCAAGGAAAGTGGAGTTTCTCAAAGAGTTTGTTCTCACCTATCAGTGCTGCTGTTCATGCTCATTAGGTTAGAGCTGGCCAGAAACATCTGGTGTAATTTAGATATTTGGGCCATTTTTGCTCCCATCCAAATCTTATCTGGAAAACCCATCACTGCTGGTGGCCTGTTTCTATTTCAGTGGTCTTTGCTTCATGGAGGAGCTCAGAGTGAATCTCTTCCACAGGATTTTAACCCGCTCAAAAGCATCCAGGCTTTGAAAAGCTTTCACACACAGCATATTGGAGACATATGGTTTTAGCATCTTGTTGATGCTTTAATTTTTAATAATTTTGGGCATGTTTTTAGAACATTCAGAAATAACCAAAAATTAGTTATTAACTAAGTCGTTCTTCTTTCTCTTAGCTCCTTGGCAGGTTAAAATATCACAGATTGTCCTTTTTATTTCTGTTTTTCCAGGCAAACATCCTCATGGCAAAGTGGTAACAGCATTTAGGCCTCACAGAATCCCATCCAATGCAGTGACACCAAATACCTTCATTTGTTTGTTTGTTCCCTGAGCTAATTCCCAGCAGAGCCCATCAGCCACGGGGCTGCTTCTGAAGGATGTGGTGGAATTGCTTTCACAGTGAAACAAATATAAAAAGGAAGAATGAAATGATAATTACCTAAATTGGTGCCAAATGTATGGGATTCCATGTGTGTGCAGTAAAGGGAAACCCAACTCCTGTAGTTTTCTCTTGAAAAAATTATTAATTCTGTATTTAGAACCTATGTGCAGGATGACCATATAGGATTCTGATCGAAGGGGCAATTACAAATAATAAAATGAAAAATGTAATTATTGCTACCAGCCCACCCCAAACCACAGCCTGGTTTCCTGGGAAGTGGCTGCCAGCTCCAAACCCCAGGCTTTGATTTTCTGAGGTGGTGAGAGGGATATCCCACACAAACACCCTCAGCTCTGTGGGAACGCTCACAATCATCTCCAGCCATCAGCTGGGCCGCTGGAGGGAATTAAGAGAACCATGTCTCCTCCATCAGCCTTTTGATTTGCCTTTTGAGGGTTTTGTTCCCTGCAAAAGGCACAAAATGAGCTGCTGGATAGTTGGCAACAGCATTAACCACACTTGTACCTTCCTGCACAGCCTCGTTCCTGCACTAATCCTATTTTCCCTTCATCGGGAGATTCTTGGCTTGTCTGCGTTTAAATGAATTATTCTGCAGCCATTAATTGGGTCTTTTTTGTTGTTTGTAATGGACCTCAACTGAACAAAACAAAAGTTCAGGGGTAATTTCACAGATTGCACAATTTTGTGTTCTTCCAGAAGAAAAAACAAACCAAAAAAATAAAAACCAAAAGAGAAGCTTGAGATTTTTTTTTGTCCAGTTCTAGAACAATCTAGAGAACAAACTGCCCTGCCTGGGCCACCACTTCCAGACATTACAGTCAACCTTTGGATGAATTTGTAATTCCACAGAAGCACTGTATATATCCAATAGAATGTATGGAGTCTATTGTATAAAATCCATAGAACATTGGATAGATCAGGATAGTCCGAGAATTAAAGCAATATGAATAAATGCCCTCTCAATTACTTGGACAGAGTTAATTAACCCTAATTCCCCACACTATTTGCCCTGCTCTGCCACCTGTCTCCAGGTGTGAGGCTTATTTTGAACTTTGCTGATGAGAGCACAAGTTGAGAATTTCCTTCGAAAGCAAAAACATTTCTAAATCTATTACCAGCAGCCTTGAGCTGCTTCTTATCCCTTCCTCCCTTCCTGCTTTTGAATTCTCTGCATTTTATTATTTTTTAATCTTTAAATATGGTTGGCTTTTTTCTTATATATTTACTTGCTTATTTTTACAGATGCTGTAAAAGTGAAAAATAAACACATGGCCTGGGAGTGACATCTGAATGTGACTGGGTATCTTGCTTTTGGAGATATTGCAAATCTCCAGTGTTTACACCATTAATATTTAAAACCCAAGATTTATTGCAAGGTAATAGATATCACAGAGAAGAGAACACTAGAAATGACAGAGCTGTGATAATGTATATATGGGATTCTTTTCTGGACTGCATTTCTACATTTCTTAGCTGAGTAAATGTGGTTCATGGGTTTCTCTCCTTGGTTAACACATGAAAAAAATCCCTAAAAGCAGTTTAAACCTCAAGAAATTGCACACACCAGGAGCTTTAAGCACCAGGGGTGCTGGACAGTGTCCACTAACACAGATTTCCATCAGATTTTAAGCAGAAGTGAGACTTAGAGAGGATGAATTACACCCTTATTAATTGTTCTGTAAATCTCTGGCTTTAATCGAAGAACACGTGGCTGTTTCTCTCTGCAGCTCGAGGAGAAACCCTCTGGTGAGGGAAACTCATGGACCCACCAGGAGGGTGCCCACGTTTACCCCAATGGACACAGCCATGGGCACAGCTCTGAGGTGCCCAGGTGGAACCAAGGGCTTGGCAGGGCGAGCTGGAGCTGTGTTTATTTTTGGGTGATTCTCTCCAGTTTATAAAGGACTCCAAGCAGAGTTGAGTGAGCATCCACAGAGTGGCTCAGAGATATTCTCGTGAGCGTTGTTGGCTCAGGCTGACCACAGAAAAGCAAAGTAGACAAGAGGGTTTCCAGGGAGGGCTTTTCCTATTCCCAGTGGGCATTGCAGGCATGCCAGTCAAAGGAAACTGGAATAACAAGACACCATTACCAAGGATTTACTGTAATGTCAAAAGAACTTTAATTACAGTTTGGCTCCAGGATTCTGTCCCTGTAATTGTGCATCGGAGCTTTTCAGCCACTGCTCATCAGCAATATATTCAGCAAGAAATGGATCTTATATCTCACTTTCCTCCTTCATGCCATGAATTATCTGGAGCTGGTGGAAAGCTTTGGCTTTGGCTTGAGTGCCTCATGGAAAGTTCAGGATGAAAGGGAAGAATATATCTTTTCTTTTCCCCTGTCCAGCCACATTCGGGAACCTTTCCTCAGGGCTGTCTGGGACCTTTCAGCTCTGCAGCAAAGTTCACATTCCTGGTAAGCGAATTCTCTTGGAATATTAAACTGCAGGGGTGGAGACGGGCCAGGAGCAAGCAGTGTGCTCAGCAGCTCGGCCCTCCAGGGTCAGTGTGCAGCACTGAGACACTGAGCAGCTTTTCCTGGCAGAGTTGGGATCAATACAGCCTGGATGGGACAGCAGCATCTCATAAGCTGTGCCTGCCAAGGTGGCAGGGGACCAAGTTTAGCTCAATCCACAAGGTTCCTTCCAGGCTGTGTTTTTCAAGGGATTTGATGCCAAGAACAAAAATAAATAAATCTCAGACATTTCCTGGGGTGGAATTGGCAGAGCTGCGGTCACCGTGCGAAGGCAGAGGTGACATCCCTGGCTGAGGAAGAGGAGCAGCTGCTGCTGAGGCAGTCAAGGAGCCACTTGAACTGCCCATGGCCCTGGAACAGCCTGGCCATCCCTGCACCACGGGCTGGAACACAACTACCTGGAAGAGAAACGGCAGCTCCTGCCTGAAAGCGTGCAGATGGTGGAGTGGAGACAGGGAGGAAGAGTCCAATCAGCAGCAAACTGAAACCTGACACGTGAATTTTAAATAGACAGGATGCAATTACCCAAATTGGGCCTTGGCTGGGGCTCCAGGCAGTTGAGGGGGGTTGTATCTGTGGTTTGGGAGTTTGATGGGCTGACACAGCCAGGGCATGTGAGCAGCAGGGACAAAATAATGGCTGTGCTGAGAGAGCTGCTCAGGCTGTGCTGACACAGCCAGGGATGGAATCTCCCCAGCTTCAAACTGTGCTGAACAGCAGAGACTGAGGAGTTCAATGTGCTTTTGGTGATCAGAACCCACAGAAACAAAATCAAAACTACAGCAAACCAACAGTCCAGACTAAGGCTGCCCTGCATCACCTGGTGGGGAATGGTCACTTTTGGCACAAGAGACACCAGTTGAATTGGTGGTTTGACTCCTACCAAAAACAAAAGCAAAAATAAATTCCTTAGAGGTCTCCTTGTAAAAATAGAAACACACTGGTGTGATCCAAATTTTAACCCCAAACATATATATACACTGCAAGATAGCACAGGTAACCAGCTGCATTTTGCCTTTGCAGTTGCATTTCTCCTCCTTGCAGTGCTTCCCCAGCATCCCTGGCTGCCTGGCATCCTGCAAGGGCTGCATTTGAAGGTGGGAACAGCAGCCTGGTGCTGTCACATTTTGGCACTGACACAGAGGGGTTTAACTCTCTGCATGGGAGGAGTTGAGTTAGGAAGTGACCCAGCTCCCGAGCTTTTCCAATAGAGTTGTCTGAATGATTAGGTTCTGTTTTCTATCTTTATTTAGAGAAAAAATGCATTTGAAAAGAAGTTATTTCTGTTGTGGTCTGCACGACTGACTGCCTTTACCAGTGAGGTTGCCTCACCTGTCTAAAATGTCAAGTCTTTAAGTATATAACTGAATTTTCATTATGCAGCACTTTCTTAATCAGTTCAGAAAATGAATCCTGATTTAAAGTAATCCTGCAGAGATGTCAGCTCTCACAGCCTCAGGTGCTAATTCCAGTTCTGACACAAGCTAAGCACTGTCCAGTTTCTCCTCTGCCTTCCCTCCACTGCAGCTTTTCCCTTGTTCCCAGCACTGTTGCTGGGGTTTTTCCCCTTCTTCCTTCATGAGGTTTAAGTATAGAAAGTCTGAACAGGTTGAAATCTGTCATTTAATAAATCACCAAATGTGAATAATTAGGGTTTTGGGTTTTTTTTCCCTGTCTTTAACCTATATTAATGTATCCAATGCCCATTGTCCTGCTGTAAATCCAATTTATAAGAGCAATGCTTTAACTCCACAAACTGCCTTTAAAATCAGCATGAGCTAAACAAAGCAAACACCCTCTGTGTTGGATATATACATTCCTAATTGTTGTCTGAAATGCAGCAATGAGATTTCCTGCCCCATGGCACCTCAGGAGCAGAGGGGATGGGCAAGCTCAGAGCTTGGCTCTTCTGGGCTTGGAGGTTGGTACATGGAAGCTGTGCCTGGGAAACCAGTGGTGGTTACTTAGCAACTCCTGGGGTCAGGTTTGGTGGAAATTCCAGCAGATTTCCTGCAATAGCATCTCTGCAACCCTGCAAGAGCAGCTTCCAGAAGAGAGCCCTGAAGGGTTCTCCTAAATATATATTATTTTTAAAAAAAAGCACGTGTAGAGCATGGCACAGCCCGGCTCACAAATCAAAGGATTCGTGTTTAGATGTCATTTGTAGATTCTGTGAAGAGCTCAAAGCAGGCTAAATCTCATAAATCTTGAAAGAAGCCAGCAGTGCCTCTAACTCATCTATCACGAGAGGCGAGGAGCAGCGCCACGGAGTTTGAAGAGGCTGGAGAAGCAGGGGGAGCAGCCTGGAGCCTGCAGCAGGAACAGGCTGAGGAGAGGGGCTGGCAGATGTTCCTCCACCAGCAGAGGATGTTCACAGGCTGTCACTGCCAGCCCTGGGCAGAGGGACAAGGCAGGGACACGCAGGTGACACCAGGGGCTGCAGGAAGGTGCCACAGGCCAGGCAGTGAAAGCCCAGGCAATGTCACAGGTTCAGGAGCATCAGATCAGGAGGGTCCCTGATGCATTTTTGCTTTGCGCTGATGCCATGATGATATTTCCCCTTTTCTTTTACAAACCTCTTATGTATTCTCAGTACCCTTAGCATGCATATTTGTAATTCCTTAAGTCTGATATTTAGCATAATCCTGGTATTCTGTTAGGCCAGGGGACCAAACATCCTAAACACCTCACAGCTGAAAGCCAGAAATTCAAAAAAAATATTTTGTACTATCTTGAAAAACCAAAGTCCCCTCTAAAACACATCCTATAAACCAAGATTAAACCCATCTAAAGGGAAATATTTTGACATATAAAAATATCCCAGTATTCATTCAAGCCTCTCATTGGAGCATCTTTGTTAAGTATGCTAATTTGCAAAGTCTCTCAAATTGTACACATGATCTGTGTGTGTGCATTTCAGCATGTTCCACCTGGGCGAATTGTTGCACCGTAAAAATCCTTATTAAATACCAAAGTAAAAAATCCCTTTATCCCTTAACCGTGTCTGGCTCCTAATTCTAGAACCAAAGAAAAGGCATCAGTACAACACCATTCTTTCCTTCAAATCCACGGGTTTAAGCCCAGGTGTTCCCTATCCCTCCCTTCTCTCCAGCGAGGCTGTTATTCCATTGCTTTGTTCCTCTACCACATCCACACAATTAGTGAATAAATCTGTTATTCAAAGGTAACAAGGGGGAAGAAACTTGTCCATCTTGGATTCTCCAAAATGCTCAGGATAATAATAATAATAATTATAGATCACAGGATGGTTTGGGCCTTTAAAAACCATCTGTCCAACCCCTCTGCCATGGAGGGACAGGTTCAACCAGCCCAGGTTGCTCAGAGCCCCTTCCAGCCTGGCCCTGAGTGTTTCCAGGGATGGGGCATCCACAAACTGCCAGCTTTGCAGAGATCTTTTCTTGGCAAGCAGAAAACCTGTGGTGGAAGGATGTGAGTGTCCCACAGGGCAACCCAATCCTCTTGCTCCCCAACTTAGCCCTGATCCTGTGCCAAAACAAGAATCCTAAAAACCCTCTAGAAACCTCTGATGGAACAGGAAGTGGGAGAAAAAGAAATCTCACCAGAGATATCTACTCCATGGAAGTCATTGCAATCAGAAATGATAATAAAGAGCAAACTCTGCTTCCTGGAGTGCTTGGGGAAGTTTCAGGCTGCTCAAGCAGAATCCCAAAAGCTGTAACTGTAGGCAGTTACTACAGCAGTGGGAAAAGCAGGGAGAGAGAGACTGAAATAAATAAAATCTGCTAATTTTTGGTTGTGTTGCACAGGTCATTGGAAATACTGGATATTAGTGCATCAATGCACCCTGGAGAAGTCCAGCACTGGCAGTTTCTGGATGAGAAAATCATAAATATATAAGATACGATTTTTACCACAGGGCTTCAGCATGAGCATAGGTGTGGATCAAGACAAGAATAAAAAATTTGTTATGACAATCCCTCTGGAAAGATTGTAAAGTTAAAATCTTGCTTCTTTCTAAATTCATTTTTTTCATAAGAAATATCTGAACTCTGGGATGGCTCCTCTTAAAATAACCAATGTACAGCAGGGGTTCATTCCACTAATTAACACTTCTCTGGGAGAAAGGGGATTCACCTCTAAATTCTTCTGCTTTGCTACTTAAAGCTGAGGATTTGTTAGCACACAATGAGAGAGGGTTCCTAACCCACTGGAAGTTCCAGGACTCACCAACCATGAATTGAAGGCAAAACAAAATGGGGGAGGAAAAAAACCCCGAGTTGAACATCTGTTGGCTGTGCAGAAATTCAAAATTTATATCAAAACAGAGGCAGTGATCCCTCTTTAAAGTATCACAAATCTAAACCTCAGCCTGGTGGGTGTCACAGCACACCATCTGTTAAATTAATACAGTTTAATTAATCAAAGTTAAATGTTCTTCCATGTTTTCACTTTTGCATCTGAAGAAGCATTAACTCTACAGAATGGTGAATATCCTGCAACTGGATCTGGGCTGGGTGCAGGATGATTAATGTGTTTACAGTCAACATCCAGCCAATGGAAATGCTGAATTTTAAGATCTGTGGGGAAATCTGTAAAAAGTGCCAAATATATTGCAGCAAGTATTCAATGTACCATGGAAAGGAACAGGGAAGAGCAAGGCTGGGGATGGCAGCTGCCATCCAGGTGACCACCATGGGGAGAATATCCACGTCTCACCCATTTCCCTGAAGTCTGATATTGAAGGTGTTTTCCATGTGGAGAACCTGTGTCACCTTTGTATGGCCAGGTAATATTGACCAGGAGCCATCTTTGACTCCTAGGGAATATTTCCTGGGTTTGGATAAAGAGAAGTCCTGAAATTCTGACTTTTATTGCTCTCCTGCTCTACAGGACCAGAGCAGGGAGTGCTGGGGTTAGACAAATAATGGTGATGAGATTGGGTTTCATTATTTTCAGAGAGGGAGAGAATTTGAACATTTGTTTCTCTTTATTCTGCATAAGCAACTACTGAATTATTGCTTCAGTAGAGACACAGAGAGCAGAGAGGAAAGAAGAGTTTTATTATTCCTGGAGCAGGGCTGTGAAATTCATCCCTCTAAAGCATGGCATGCAGCTGGATTCCTCACTTTGGTGAGAAAGGGTGAGCAAAAACAAATAACATTTTTCCTGTTCTATTTTTCTTTTTTTTTCCTCCTTTGTGCTTTAGTTCACCTGATAAAGCAATGTAGGCAACAAAGCCAAGCAGAAAATGAGTATTCCCTTCATTTTTTGGTGCAGAAAGCAGAGACAAATCCAGCTGTGAGATCCAGCTCCATTCCCACCTGTGAGAGCTGTGTTGGTCTCACTCCTGCCTGGGCTGGGCGGAATTTTGTAGGGATAACCTCGATCCCTGCTCCATCTGCTCTGCTCCCAGCCTGGAGAGGCTGATCCAGGATCCCAGATTGGCCAACTGCACGTCAGAGAGGATGAGTGGGAAAGGGAAGAAGCTTTTCCCTGGGGAATGGGGAGGCAAGGAGAGCACCCAGAGCGAGTCAGGGGGAGTTCAGTCTGTGGCAGAGTCACAGCCCAGCTGCTCTGGCCATAAAGTTATGAAAAATACAGTGCTGGATTCTGTTTCACTCACTGCTTCATTCCCAAATGCTTCAGTGATTTATGACCCTGAGACTGAACCAAGAAAAAAAAAAAGGATTGTTTTGTGTTCCTGCTGAAACTCTGTCCTTGTGAGGCAGGGGGAGAACAGGTCACTGCTTGGAAGATTTTATTTCTTCCCTTGCTCTGTCCAAAACTTCCTGCCTGATTTTAGAACGCAGCTTTGCCTTGCATCTCCAGTGTTTTTCAGTAACTAGTTGAGATTCAGGAGCTGACTGGTCTGTGGAAGGGTGGAAAAAAAAAAAGCACCTTTCTCCTTGGCTGGGGTAGGGTGAGAAGGAATAGATGGGATTTTGAGGAGCTCAGCTCTCAGCAGAGCAGGTTGATCAATATCTGGAGCAGATTGGAGCTATCTGCTGATGGATGGCAGGGAGGGATTTACCAACAGAGTTGGGCACAAGCTTAATGAAGCTTTTGCACAGTGTGAACTCACAACTATCATCACCTCAGCACCTCCTGCATTCATCAGTGCATTCTTCAGGTGTGGGGAGGAAGGGGGAAAACACAGAATTTATTTGCTTTTTCTGTTTCAAGCTGATGTCCTGATTAAATGAGTAATTTGGTGGTAATTGGATTGCTGAGATGGTGCATGCAGAGTTCCCATTGCTGGAGGACCAAAGCAGATCTCCAAAGGCAGATCCCTGAGGTTCCTGAGAACTGCAGGATCTCCTGGAGCTTTTCTCCTGAGAGGAACACCAGGTTTTTTTATTTTATTTTATTTTTTTTAAATCAGGTTTGAGCTAGAAAGCTCCTTCTCTATGAGTTGCTCCTTCTAGAAGTTGCTCCTTCTGATTTCTCATTTTCTCTGACCAAAGAAATCCAATCAGTAGCACTAAAAGTTGCTCAAATCCATGGGTTTTCACATTTGCAGGGGAATGTTGCTGTCTCTGCAGAAATTCAGAATATTTGTGTAGAAATAATCAGATTTGGATGCACATGGCTGCACAGGGGGTCACATGAGCAATGTATACATGCATGCATATATGTGAATAAACTCATCCTTTCCAAAGAAAGTTTTCTACTGTGTACAGGATTTGTTTTCTCATATTTCTTCCCTGAACTGTATATTTATAAGCACCTCAGCAAGTTGTCAAGCAGAATAGGTTTTATCAACAAAAAATAAATTCATAACTGTAATTTCCTTTCAAAGACTGAATCAATTTCTTTCTGGGTAGTGTTTATTCCAGATGTCTTAGCGGGTATCACTTAATTTCAGAATAGTTTATTGCTGCTGTGCTCTGAATTTGGAGATAATTTTGTAAACTCTCTTTAAAAGAACACAGACATAAAGTTTTCATGTTCAATCTTCACTATTTATCAACTTTCTTCCTGAAATTCCTCTGTAGATAGCATTGCCTCTCCTAGGTGTGTCTAACAGTAGCTATTGATACAACAGGAATAATTAAATTTACAGTTGAGACTATTCTCCTTACTCCTGTCATTTTGTGGATGACACAAACCCTGGTGTGTAGGTTGACACTCGCAGATTTAATTTTTTTAAGAGGTGGTGACATCAGCCAGCCTCAAAAAAAAA
>VWYP01013186.1:39877-59508 GCA_013400435.1 Pycnonotus jocosus
TAATTTTTTTAAGGGGGGGGGACAACACCCAGCCAAAAAAAAAAAAAAAAAAAAAAAAAAAAAAAGAAGGCAAAAGCAAGCTCAAGTCAATCCCTTGTGCCAGGAGAGATTTAGGTTGGATATTAGGAAAGATTTCTTCATGGAAAGGTTTGTCAGCCCTGGCACAGCTGCCCAGGCAGTGGTGGAGTCCCCATCCCTGCAGGGAATTAACAAATGTGTGGATGTGGCACTTGGGGACATTGGTGGCCTGGGCAGTGCTGAGGTTGGGCTCAGTGACCTTAGAGGGTTTTTCCAACCATGGAGATTCCATGATTCCATGAAATCTGGGGTGTGTGCCCCAGCCAGACTCCATGGGCACACCCAGACTCGGTGTTGTCACCTGCTGTGCCCCAGCACCTGAATGTCCCCTCCTCTGACCCACTTTTGGGACAGGTTTTGGGGAAACATTTCTGATCCTGTGCGAGTCCCCCTGGAATCAGCAGCCTCCAGATGCTCAGCGTGTTCCCAACATTAAATCCTCCTCAATCCAAGGAAAAGGGGAAGCATCCAGGCTTTGAGAGCTGCTTTGGGAGCTGCCCTGAGCCTCAGCTGCAGCTCCCTCCAAGACTCACTCCTTGATTACAAAGTCACCATTAAAATTACATTATGGGCTGTGAATGGGGTCAACAATCCTGGTAAACAAGAGCTAAAAGCAACCATTAAAAGACATTTGCTGGCGGCCAATCTCTGCAGTCTTAGAGGAGGCCAGGTAGGTCACTGGATGTGAAATAGTTGGGATCAAGGAAGAGGATGAATTATTAATTGCCAGGATTCATTATTTATTTCCTCGGTGCTACAGTTTACCCAGAGCTTTATAGGCAAACAAAGGGATCGGAGCCCTCAAATCAAACTTCAGTTCTGACACTTTGGTTTTGTGGCATTTATGGCCAGGGTTGTGTCATAAATTCAGGGCTGCATTCAAAGGACACTCCACTCCATGGCAAACCTCCCTCTTAATTAAGATAGGAGCCAATTAAGGTTCTCTAATCAGTTTTATTCCTGCCATCCCAGCACATGACTGTGTCTACAAACCAGATTAACCTCCTGCCTTCCAGGCTGTCTCACACCCCTGTGCTCAGCAGTATTTCTGAACGATATTTTATAAAAAGGGTTTTATAAAAAGGGTTTTAAATTCTATTTTACTATCAAAATGTTCTCTGGAAATGTTGTTCCCTATTTCCAGTGGGTCAGTGTTGAATCTGCAGCTGTTTGGATTGAAGGAGTGGAAAATTTAAAGTTTGTTTTGGATAAAAATTTGAGTTACCGATGCATTTAAACTTGGATTAATTAGATATAGTCCAAATTAGCAATCACCTTGGTCTTAAAAAAATCTGATTTAGGTGAGGGTTTTGAACTTAGGAGCAGTATCTGCAGATCTGGTTCTTGGTTCAGGCTGAGCTCAGTAAGATGTTCTCACACATTTACCAGCCCTGTGTGGGTTGGGATCAAGATTAGTCTCAAAAACAGTGAAGGGAATTTTTCCTTTGGATGGAAATAAGGATTTCATTCCTCATGAATACCACTGGTTGTGTAAATCTAGGATTGGACCTTTCCAGGAAATCTAGGAAAGGAGTTTTGCCTGGTTAGAGCTTTGGGAAAAGTTGCTCAGTATTATCTGCTGAGTTACAGGGATGAAGTTTTCGGTGAATTCTGAGGAAAATGAACTTCTTTAAGCTTTGCCTTCTGGAAATGATGATCCTCCTATCCTTTGACTTACAGTAAAAACAGTTTATGTTGAATGATAAAGTCTTTTAAAAGCCTGCCACTCACCAATGTTGTTCCCTATTCATTTCACCTCATGAATTTCATCCAAGTAAGGACCAATTGATTTCTTCAGGCACTCTGGACTAACCAAAGCTGGTGGAATCTGTTTGAAGAGGAGCTCAGTGGTCTCCCATCAGCAGAGAAAATTCTGTTTTTAACACGAGGTGCTGACAGAAGCCTGACAGCCACGACTCTGAGAGGAAAAATACTGCAGCAGTAGATGTGCCTGTTATTTATCTATTTAATTAAAGAGCAAATTAATTCTTGTTAGGAGGGCGGGGAGCATTTGACAACCGCAGAATCTGTTTCTTAAACCCCTTGGGAAGTAGAACTCATCCAGACACAGAAAATGAAAGCCTGTACTGGGATCTCAGAGCATCTCTGAGGATCCAGAAGATGAGGAAGTTCCTGTGATAATCATGTAGTGCCTGATATTGTAATTCTGTAATCCAGAATTAGGGAATGGAGCTGTACAAAGGGGGTGACTGACCATGAAAATGCATTCTGGCAAGTAAAGAGGGAGAAAACAATTTTCTTTCTAAATATTAGCCTGGGGAAAAAAAACAAGTGGAATATTATTTAGTAATTAATGAGACTTTGGGGTGTTTTTATGAGCCCCCTGTAGTTCAGGAGAGGGTGCTGGTGCTGGAGCACACAGCAGGCATTTACAGGCAGGCAGAAATGAATAGCCTGTCTGATTCTGACAAATTATCCTTGGAGAGGAAAATAACTCCATAAGAAATATAGTCACTGTTAAACTTAATAAAAACAGACCCTGATGGGCTCCCCTTGGAATTGTGGCAGACCTTGCCCATGCACTCCATCCCCTCTGCTGTCAGAGAGCTCCATGAACTTATAATACATAGGAAAAAAAATATTCCTTTCATCCTTTTAGACATAATTACTTTTCCCTTTCCCCCCCAGAAAAAAAACTTGCAGGTGAGGCACCATCCCTTGATGTACCTGCTGGATGGAGAAACTACAATTCCAGCTAAAACAGGAACAGCTTAAACCCCTCACTTCTTTTTTTCCCAGAGACTCAGCAAGATATGTTTAAGAAGAATTTGCTGCTCTCCTGGGAAATCTGTCGAATTTGCTTACCACAAGGAAAAAAACCCAAGCTTTCCATCCAGCTCCACGCAGAAGCATTTCAAAGGGTCACCCAGAGCTGCTGCATACACTGAACTTTCGGAAAATCAGCACATGTGGGGTCACCCTCTGTCCTGGAGGAGATGCTTCACCTTTCACCCCTTTTGGTGGGCACTTGTCAAGATTTTGTCACAGTTTTTTGCAAGCAGCTGCTGCGTGCTGGGGCTGGAGAGCCACTGCTCATCCTGAGGGAAAGGATTGCCTTTCTTAGGGAAGGGATGGAAAAATGGAAGTTCTGCAAAGCACGGGGAGAGGAGGGGGTGGAGCTCAGAGATGGAATCAAGGCGTGCTGGGTTGTGTCAAAAATGGGAAATCCAGGAAGGAGCCAGGGCTTTCCATGGGCTGCTGGGACCTCGTGGGATGGATTAAACATTCAGATAAATTCTGTCTAAATCTTTGAAGGGGTGTTTTTAAACCCACTGGAGCGTTTTGGAAGAGGTTTTGGAGGAACATGCTCTGAAAGCAAGGAGAGCTGGCAGTTCCAAATCTGCCCCTGGTGTGAATCTGTCGGGCTGCACGTGGTGATTGGGGTTGGTGCAGCTCCAGACCCTGCACTGGGGGTTGAAATAGGAAGGACAAGAGGCTGGTGTGGCTGCAGGGCTCAGGCTCAGAGCAGCCTCACCCCGGGCCATCTCTGCTGAGCCACAGCAGGACACAGTCCTGGAAACCACCCCAAAGACTCCTCCGAACCACTGGAATGGCTGAGAGGTCACTCAATGGGGCATCAAGAGCTGGCATTTGGCTGTTCCTGCCCTGCATTCACTCCCATCTCTGTGCCCTCCTTGCACCTCTGCTCTGAGGAGCCTCCAGCTCACCCTTCTCACATCTCTCCTTCCTTGCTTTTCTTCTGCTTTTAAACCAGCAGCTCATTTGGATTTGCTCCCTGGGGCTGGGGAGACTCTTCTTGTCTGCACACACCAAACATTGGGTGCTCTGTTCCTTCCCTGCCTGGAGCACAGGCTCCAAGGCTGCACTTGTGAATGGAGCACAGGACTGAGGGAAGGGAAACTCATGGAGGAAAATATGAAAAAATGAAGAGTTGCCTTTGGGCAGATCTGGCAGGTCCACACCTTGGTTAGCAGGTTTTTCCCCTCTCAGCCTAATGCTGCTTAGGCAGTGTGATTCCAGCTTGGATTCCCTGCAGCTGCTGCTCTGGGGGCTCTGGGGTCACTTTGTGCTCTGTGGTGGGGTTTGGACCCCTCTCCTCCATCCCTGTCCCCTCAGCACACGGAGGGTGCAGGATCCCATTTCTACGTGCTCATGGCACAGCCTGCCTGCTCCAAGCACTTGGAGCAGACTTATTCTGACTTATTCTGTGGTTAGAGCCACCAGCAGCCGTAGATTATATTTAGCCCTGTTAAAACTGTAAATTTAACAGCAAGCGTGCAGTGGTGGAAGCCTCCTTTGCATGGTTTATGGAGGGCTGGAAGGATTTATTTCTTCCACCCAGAAAAAATTTCTTCACTAATGCTCAGAGATTTACAATCCCCCAGATCAGGAGAAAGTCTACTCCCAGCTTTATTTGAATATCTGCTGATAGATCAACAGATCTTTCTGCCATGAAATCCTCCCTTTGCTGCTTCGTTGTTTGTTTAAAGCATGGAATCTGCAGGCTCAAAAGTACCAAATTCCTACAGCTGCTCTCCTTGGGAGGTAACAAGAAAAAAAAAAAAAAAAAAAAAAGGAAAAAAAAAGGAAAAAAAAAAAAAAAGAGTCAGTTGATTTACTTTCTGCATAGGGCACCCTCCAAATGTTGAATATTGCATTATGTGCACAGCAAAGATTCCAGGCTTAAGTTGTCTGATATGAACAGACTAATGGCATGTTATGGGATTGATTTTCTATCAGCCTTTTCAGGGATATCACTCCTGCTTTGTTCTTCTAATAGATAACATCACCTCCTCTGACCTCTCCTCTCTGCAGCTCCTGGCTGCCATGTGCATTTCTCCCCTTCCCCCTTGCTTTTTCCATATTCTGTGTCTTGATAGGGATCTGGTTTTTCAAATGAGTTAATATCTCAGTAATAAAGGGACAGGTCTGATCCAGAGATGAGCCTTTTTCACCAAAGAAGAAGAAAGAATTGCTGAGCTGAGACTGATGCTTTCATGATACAGAAGGAACACTGGTGCAGAACACTGCAGCCACCAGCCTTGGGCTTGATATAAAATTACAGCTTGGTTTTAAGAATCTGATCTAAGAGAGCACCTCAGTCCTGGGGTTTGAAATTATATCTATGCTATTAATTCCTATTAGTTTCTCTCAGATGCTTTTGCACTAGTATTAAATATGCATATTAAAAAATCATATAAATTTTAAAGTACATCCTGGAAGATTTCTTTGGCCTTTGGGTTAAGCCCTAATTGATTTATACCAGTAAAATACTTAATATATATTAAATTGTACAAGGAGAGGACTTTTCTGGGCCATCTTTAAAAGCAAAGAAGCAGCTAAGAAACGGTGGAAGATTTTGAAATGTATCATTAATATATATTACAGAGAGAGGAGAAAAAAAGCTCTAAGTGTTTTATTCTGGGAGGCTTTTGGTTACATTTCCATTGCCTCTTCAAACATAACATGTCCTTATCCTTGGAGCAAACACACTCCCATATTCATGGGGAAATATTTCATGTTGAAATTAGCAAGTTGCTGTTCTTGATGTCACCTGGTCCATCTTTAATGTATTCTCCTCTGTTCCAATCTGTAATATCATCCCAGTTCTGCAGAGCTGACTGAAGGTTGTGCCAAGTTCAACTGAAGTGTCTATTTATCAATGGGAGGTTTCCTGCTGGAGCCAGAGATGTTAATATTGAACATGCCTAATAGCATTTTTCGAACTCAAACAGTCCTGACTCACTGCTGAGCATTTTGAAACAGAAATCTCGACTGATGGGTGCATTCTGCCTCAGAAATGCCTTCTGGAATTATGGTTTGTCACGGTATACAGTTGTTCCCATAAAAATAACCAGGGAAGGGGCCTGAGGAAGTCCAGGTTGTTCACACAACAGGCAGCAGAGTTTAGATTTTCATGTCCCAGAGAACGTTTATGTGGTATATAAAGTGGAGGTTGTTAATTACACACTTTACTTACACCTGTCTTAGGAGAGAAGTGTCTGCTCCTGATGCTGGAATGGAAATTGCTCTTCTCTTCACATCTGCTTTATCATCCTAACACACCATGAAATTGGACAAGAATTTAAAAAGCATAATCCTGTTTGCCTAAAACCCCCCCAAACCTACTCAATCCACCTCCTCCTCCTGTCCTGTCCTCCCTCATGCAGCTGTTGAGCTCTGTGACCAATTCTTACCAATTCTCAGGGATTGTGCGACCGCCTCAAAACTCAGGGATCTCTCCAAGCTCTGCAAAAATAGAAACCTAAAGTTTGCATAAGGAACACATCCTGCTTCTGTATTGAGAACAGAGGGGGAAGAAAAGTAATACCTTCATTTGTCCTGTCCCTTTCTTCCTCTCCAGGAAGGGAATGTTATGAACAACTCCTTTGTGTGAGAAACTTGGGCTGGAATCCACTTTAGTGGGCACCAGAGAATCCAGCGGCGAGAGACAAAGCCATAAGAAAGCAAAGCTTCATTAGTTTCATTGCTCATGGAAGTGCTTGTTAATACAGACACTCCATTTTTAAAATGTGTTTCTCTGAGCACAGAGCCTGTCTGCTGGAATTAGAGCTCCACAGCAAATGGGCCCCTTGCCAGTTCCAAGGAACACAAATTAAGGCTCTGATGTTGGGAGCGTTTATGCGCGTGCTTAATTTTACAAACCGGAGGGAGTCGTCATGGGTCTGGAGTTGGAAGTATTTTGTGAAGTGTTTGCAGGCTGCTTGTGGGGGAGCTGTGGAAATCAGCATCATTTGGGGATGTGGTGTGTTTGTGCTGTGTCAGCCGAGTGCAGCTCTCACGGACCCACCTTTGCAGTGACACTGGAAAGGACTCTGCAATGGGCATTTGCAATTCCAGCTTTTCTGATGAGATGGTGGGTTTGGCTTCAGCAGTTACAAAGTCTACACAGGTTGTATTGTCCTTAAAAAGAGAAGAAAACTGTTCATTGGGAGAACAATTGGTGGATGTCAAGTTAGTTATAGTCAGCAACAGCAGCATTAGGCTGAGAGGGGAAAAACCTGCTAACCAAGGTGTGGACCTGCCAGATCTGCCCAAAGCCAACTCCTCATTTTTTCATATTTTCCTCCATGAGTTTCCCTTCCCTCAGTCCTGTGCTCCATTCACAAGTGCAGCCTTGGAGCCTGTGCTCCAGGCAGGGAGGGAAGAGAGCACCCAATGTTTGGTGTGTGCAGACAAGAAGAGTCTCCCCAGCCCCAGGGAGCAAATCCAAATGAGCTGCTGGTTTAAAAGCAGAAGAAAAGCAAGGAAGGAGAGATGTGAGAAGGGTGAGCTGGAGGCTCCTCAGAGCAGAGGTGCAAGGAGGGCACAGAGATGGGAGTGAATGCAGGGCAGGAGCAGCCAAATGCCAGCTCTTGATGCCCCATTGAGTGACCTCTCAGCCATTCCAGTGGTTCGGAGGAGTCTTTGGGGTGGTTTCCAGGACTGTGTCCTGCTGTGGCTCAGCAGAGATGGCCCGGGGTGAGGCTGCTCTGAGCCTGAGCCCTGCAGCCACACCAGCCTCTTGTCCTTCCTATTTCAACCCCCAGTGCAGGGTCTGGAGCTGCACCAACCCCAATCACCACGTGCAGCCCGACAGATTCACACCAGGGGCAGATTTGGAACTGCCAGCTCTCTTTGCTTTCAGAGGATGTTCCTCCAAAGTCTCAACCCTTTCTTCCCAAACACTCCAGTGGGTTTAAAAACACCCCTTCAAAGATTTAGACAGAATTTATCTGAATGCTTAATCCCACCTGTTGTAAAAACATGGATGCTGGAAGGGGAATGGACTCATCAGGAATTCAGCATGGATGCACCCAGATCATACCTCCAATGAATTGGAAACACTCTGCCTGTTCCTCCCCATTTAGGGCTCCTGGATATTATAATTTATGTCTAAATATTGCAGCCCACATTTGTCTGTGACATTGAACTACTGCACATTGTTTGGAAATAGAAAGGGACTATTTTTCAAACCCTGGGAAGATGAACAGGTAAGGAAAGCTCCCTGGGAAGATTTTATCACACAGGCTCTGCTTCCAAGCACAATTAATGAAAATGTATATAATAGTTATAGAAACAATTTACTTAAAACCCTCAGACTTTTAGCCTGATTCTCCTCTCATTTCCATTAATATAGATTGGGACTATCTCCCTCTGAATCCCAAGGTAAATTATCAGCTGATTTCTGTTAACTCAGTGAGGTAAAACTAATGGAGCAGGAATTAGACCCTTTCCATTAACTGCTATATGTTCTTTCACATTTGAAATTAAGATTATACCAGAGTGTGAGAGTAATAAAGCATTACAGCCATTCTGCTGAGTTATTTCACTGACCTTAGTTGTTCCATTAAAAATTATTGCCATCAACATCAGCATTTCCATTTTGGGCCATTTTTAGACATGTCTTGCCTGTGGATGCCAGAAAATTTGAAATACCTCCTTAATACTCTCAGAAAATGGATGAAAACTCCCCCCAAAAAACCCAATATCAGACACAGGGGTTTTCTTTTTGCTCATCTCAGAATAAACTCAGCCTTATCCAAAAAAAGGAAGAAGAGGAAGCTGGGGGGAAAGGGAAGAAACTGTAAATCCAGGTGTCATTTTTTTCTTGATTAAAGATTCCTCTAGGATCAAAGAACAGAACATTTTGGAAAAGAAAAAAAATAAAAAAACCCCGACAAAATTCAATCTTAGAGGGTTGAGGGAAAAGCTACTGACACCCTCCCCATTTGCTGGGAATAAAGTGAAAAGAAATTTCCCTGGCTATATTTTTCATGGGCTGCCATTATTATGTTTATATGCTTGTTTTCCTCCGCTGTGTATTTTGGAAAACAACCTCAATCTTTTCAATGGCACCTGCAGCAGGAGGCAGAGCTCTCCCTGCACACATTTTTGGAGCTGTTAGCCTCGTTTGTAGTCTTGGAGGATTTTCTGTAAGCTTGAACTATTCATTGTGTTGAAGTACCTGGTTTCCATTAAAGTCTGATTAGATTTTAATGCCCAACTTTCCCGGGCTTCTCAGGAAATCCCGGCTATCAGGCATAAATAATTTCCCAACGACTTCAAACAGCCCCGACTCGTAATTAAGCAGAGCTATATCCAGGTTAGGGAAGAACTGATGTGAAATGAAGGTGACCCAAACTTCAGAGGAGTTTTAGTGAAAGCTGAGGGTTTGATTAGTTCAGCTGTTGACAGCCTGTCCTCCTGGCTATGGACTTGGGGGAGGATTTTAAATATGCACCGCACAGGGACGTACACACGGATCAGGCAGATGTGGGATTAAAAGCAGGTATTTGGCTCTGAAAATGAGCTGTAACCTATCAGTGCATCCTCTCTGCATGTTGCACCTGAGGAGATGCCCACAGAATAATAAAAATGGAGCGATGGGAAGCGATGTTTGTGTCTCGGGACGCTGGGAGCAGCACAGACAGATCCCAGAAGGAAGCTCTGGCTGGTCGACCACTGTGTCTCTGAGCAACCTTGGTTATTACAGAGCTGCTTTACCTCCCCCAGGTATTTCCAGCAGTTTGTAGGAGCAAAAACCCAAGCTGGAACAATGAATCCGTGCTTGAGGATGGCACCAACCCTGACTGGAGGGAATGGGAGCTGATTTCTGATTCCTGATTTGGACCTCAAAATGATCTTCCCCAGAATGTGAGAGATGATGCAGGAGGAGGAAAAGCACAGCAGAGGCAGCCCAGTGACACGAGGTGCATGTGTAATGCTGCCAGCAAGCCTAGGGGAAGAAAATATTCAGTGTGCAAGAGCAGACAGTGAGTTTTGAGCGAGGAGCCAGGAGCAGGCAGCCAGCACATTGCTCAGGCTCACTCCTGAATCCCAAAAGTGTGTCCCAGCCTCTCTAGAGTTCATCCTGGTGCTTTCTGAATTACATCTCTGAGGTATCAAGCACTGGCAGGAACAGGCAAGCAAAGGCTCTCTTAGTTGTGGGGTCTTTTGTCCCTAATTTTCTTCATTATGGGGTCTTTTGTCTCTAATTATCTTCATTATGATTACCTTGCTCAGTTTCTTGTCTCTCCTGTTTCCTCTTATTCCAGCTGCTTAGGACATTATTACCTTTCCCATCTTATTTTAGGGATTTTCCTGCATGCTACTGCAGCATTAAATAATATTTATTAACTACAAAAGCAGCAAAAAATTATTATAAACCTTGATCCTGCTTCCGGTAAAATAATGCTACAACTGTCATTAATTTTCAGCCAGCAGGAGCTGGAGAGTTTTCCTTCATCCTCTTTACAAAATAAAGATAGAAGAGTTCTCCTTCAACGTGGGTGATGGAATGAAAAACTGTGTTCAGCAACAAAAATCTAGGACGTTTTGGGCATAAAAAGACAGTAAAATTTAAAATAATTGAACACAGCTTTTTTTTGTTTTTTGTCTCATGCTATTTATTACTGTTTCTCCTCTATTTTTTTCTATTTTTCTCCCATCCTCCTTCCCAGGAGAGGTTTTCTATAATTTCTCTTAGACCACCATTTTCTTCTCTTCTGTGAACTGGGATAAAATGGAATAAAAGCAGTTCTTAATATCTCCTTAACATTTTCAGCTTAGCTGCTGCTTATGTTTGAACACTCCAAAACTGAGGATCAGATTTGAGGTTAAGAACCTCCCAGATTCTCAGATCACTGCAGTCATTGTCACCTTGGACCATGAGGGTTGAACAGCTCTGCTCAGTAACTCATCCACCATTCTCTGTGGTTACACCTCCTCAAAGCCAACTGCTTTTGATTCAAGGGTATCATGGAGCAGAAAGTCCCTTTAATTCCCAAAATGAGATATTTTAATAGCTGGAATGTTCATTTCAAACTTGAATTAGCCTCACTTCAGCAAAAAATCTTTTTAATATCTTTTCTTTCTGCTCGATCAAAGACTTGTTTAGCACCACAAGCCCCTCGTTCATCACTGCAATAGTGAGAAATGGGAGAAATAGTGAGAAATGGGAGCCTGCAGGAGCACGAGGAGCTCCCAGTGCCATGGACCAACATTTATTGTGCAGCTCTGATCATATTCCCCAATAACAAACCCATTCTGGGCAGGGATGTTATTTAATGGTTCCATGTGCCCTTCTTGCAGGTGTGTAGAGAGAAAGGTAAAATGTAAAGGGTTTGGGTTGCCTCATCCTCTTTATGGGCTCTGTGGTTGCTCAGGTGGGCTCTGCAGCCCTGGATCCCTCTGCACCTTTCCCCAGGTAATCTCTGCTGCCTTCTGAGCCCAGCAGGGCATTTCTGCCTGGCTGAAGGAGGCAGAGGCTGTCCAAAAGCAGGGCAGGTGGCAGAAGGGCTCCCCTGGTCACACCATCCCAAATTCACCGTGCTGGGGTGTCCCACCTGCAGAGCTCCCACTGGGGGCTGTGGATAACAACCCAAACTCTGCTTTTCTCATCCACATTCCTGCTCCGAGCATCAGGAATTTCTCACCTCAACAACTGGCATCTCTCTTGCCGTGCAGGTCTCAAGCTGGGAGAAGCCAAACATGAGCCCTGGGCTCCAACATCCCCTGTTCTGCTCACCAATCCCAATCCCAGGGGCTGTAACTCCCTGGTCATGGGGGGAGACCCAGCAAAGTGCTGAGCTGGCTTTCCTGGAGTCTCCAAACCCTTCTCTCTTCCATCTGTCCCAGGGTTTATGGTGGATTTGTTGTTGTTCAAGAGAAAGAAACAATAACTGTTCTGCAAATAAAACCTGAAAATGAAAGAAACAATTCTTGTCTGTGATGTAAGAGAGGTGAGAGCAGCCCCAGAGCAGGAAATGTCACCCAGCAGGGCACGGAGGGCAGGGATGGAGGTGATGTGGCAGAGTCACAGCCAGGTGAGCAGGGAGCAGCACTCCTGCTCATCCAGCTGGGACAGCTTTGGTGTTCCCAAGCCAAAGAGAAGAGGGGAAAACCAGCTGGAAAGACAAACAGCACCTCTGGAGCAGCACAGAGAAAAAAAAATCACCTTTGGAATGTCAGCGGCTGCATTTCAATGTGCTCTGCAAAGGGAAGAAAACTTTTTATTTTATTATTTTTAAATGAGTGAGACCAATGAAATAAAAGTGGATCTTGAATATTCTGCTAATTCTGTCCCATTCTGAGGGTATTTTGAGGAGGGATTCATTTCCAGGACAGGGAATTCTGTGGCATGGTTCCCATCATCAGCTCTGCCTCGTGGCTGGGTGACAAAAAAACCCAAACCTGGGGAAGGCAACATGGACAGAACATTTCCTTCTCCTGCCACACCAAATATTGCACTGCACCACGGTCTGCAATAGGAAAAGAAAAGGGAAAAGTGGATTGTGGGGATAATTTGTGAATAAATCAGCGAGCTGCTCCATCTCTTTGCAAACACATTAACTCTGAGTGACAGAGAGACACCCGCATTCCTCAAGTGTTTGCCTCAGACTCCTCTCCACCTCACTTAAGCAGCACTTGAAAGAAATAATGGGGATTAATTTAGACACTTAAATATATTTTCCAAAACTATAGCAAAAAAAATGACTGAGGATTTGTTCTGGAAGAATTGAAGACATCAGCATTTAGATAAAGATGAGAGCTGATTTTTAAAAAATAGCACCTTTTTATTTTTGTGCCTGTACTAATTGCAAAAGTATTTTATATTTGGAATAATTGTCCTACATTTGTTTCCTGCTATGCACATATCTGCAGGAAAAGAAAAGGAGAAGAAATGGAGGTTTGAAAGAATCCTAAAATACAATTTATAGATATTTTCATGAATAAAACTCAGTTCATGGCCAAGAATTAATTTCCTTCTTTCTTTCTTTTCCACATCACACCTTTTTTCTCTTACAGTGCAACTGTTTATGTGCTTCACATGCAAACCAGTCTGACTACAAACCTTAATCAAGAAATAGATTAATTTAGGATTCCATTGTCTTATTCCGCCCCAGATGTTTTTGCCTGAAGTAAACAAGTTTTCAGCTTCAAACTTTGCAGGGCAAAATTGTCTTTTAGAAAGGAATTTATGGCCGAGCACTGCCTGGAACTGGGGCTTAACAGTGATGCACCTGATTTAATATGTCATGTTTTAATAGGCAAGGCATTTACCTATCTCAATAGGAACTCTGTCTCCCTGTAATGTATTTATTTCAGTGTACTCTGAGGCATCTCTTGCCCAGGATATATGTTTCAATTACATTTCAGTGCAAAACACATCCTCTGTGAGAATCTTCATACTCCAGGATCTTGAGTAATGGAACATTTTTAAGTGCTGGAGAGCCCGGCACTGAAATCTTTATTCAGGCAATCTCCCCCAAAGGCAACTATTCCTCTCAGCAACACTGATCAATACCCCAATATGCCAGGCCAAAAAGCCTTAGCAGGGACGTGGATTCCTTCTGTTCCTATCAATAAAATATGTAATTAATTGAAAATTGAACACTTTATTAATCTGAGTTTGATTTTTGTCCTTTCCATCAGCCCCGTTTTCAGCCGTGTATGGATCCAGCCCAGATTGGATCCTGGCACGAGGCAGGGAAGCTCCAGTAAGGTTTATAAAATCAGATTGAACCTAAGGTCTGGAAGACAGAAAGGGCTGGAAAATGAAATAGCTCATGTACACTGGCTGGTAAATTTACTCTCTATATACAAGTGCCTCTGCTGCAAGTGCCTGGTTGGCATGAAAATTAAATCAGACGCTTCTAACACCCAAACACCCTGAGTTAAACAGTGATGGCACCAAAGCCATGGCTGGCTGGGCACTGAGGGCTTGGAAGGGCTCTCCAGGAGAGCAGGAGCCATCCAGCAGGATCCCATCTCCATCCCAGAGCCAGGAGGAGCTGCGGAGATGCGAAACGGGAGGAGCCAAGACAAAATCCCACCTGATTTTTTCTGCCCTCTCAGAGCTGTCTTATGCCAACACAAATCCATGGATGGCTCCACAAGAGGAAATGCTGAAAAGGGGGCAAAATGTGGAAAAGATTGAAGGATTTGAACAATTTACCCTGGAGAGACTCAGGGTGAGCCAAGGAGCTGCAGGAGTGGCAGGGAGAGCCCTCCATCCCCACAACCTCCTCCTGAAGCTGCTAAAGCTGGCACCTCCCAAACTGAGGATAAATATTCGTTTGATTTTTTTTTTTCATTCAATTAAACTCAAGAGCTTTCAAAAAACACGAGTTGCAAAATTTCCCTGCTGCATTCTTGGTGCAGCCATTGGATTTTTGTTCACAAGGGTTGCTTCTCACTGGAGTTAAAGCCTGAACCAAGTGAAAATAATCTTGTAAAGACAGGCAGTAGATACAGATATATGAGATTTATATGCTTTCCACATTAACAGAGCTTCTGTTATAAATCCCTATTAATCAGGCATTCCATCAATATAGAGTTTTCCATTAAATTCAGAGAGGAACTGTAGCAAGTGTAATCATAGAGCTTGTTTAATACAGTGCAATGATGCCAACATTTTCATCTCATCTGTCTGCCTGCAGAGCTCTTCCCCTCCTGAGCTCGTTGCTGAGTGGCTGAACAGCTCAGTGACAAAGTGGAAAATTCTCCTGAGTATCAACAGCAGAAAAAAAAAAATTAAAATCCTCCTCTCTGACTCCCAGCAGTTGTAAAGCAAAGCCAGAATGGTGAATTACAAGTATCAGAACAGATATTTACAGATTTTTTTGGACTCACAGCTAAAAAAAATACCTCAAATAATATTGTGCAGTTTCTTCCTACTTTTGTTTTTCCAGGTGACATCTGGACACTTTGCAGGAGCAGAAGTGAAAAGCTGCCCGGGCTTGAGTGAGTCGCAAGTGGAAAAAAAAAAAAAGTGTTTTATTTTGTATGCTCTGTGTGTTTGTTATTGTCCAGTGTCAATGGCAGGAAGAGGATAAAACAAGGATAAAACAAGGAAAAGAGACAAAAGGAAGAGATTGAGCAACTCCGATCTCGCAATGAAGGGCTGTGGAACAAAGCCACGGTTTGTAAAGGAAACATTGCAGAGTCTTGTTGAAATTAAAGAGGTGGAATTGAGGTAGATTAGACCTGAGAGAGAAGGAAATGCAGTGGAGGAGCACTGGGAGGATTTTTAACTCACCTGGTTTCACTGGTGAGGAGTCAAGGAGAAGGAGAAAAGCTGCTCAGGGCATTGGGCTCCTGTTCCCTTGGTGTGCAGTGAGGAGTGGATGTGGGTGGGCAATTCTCCACCTCAGGGGGCTCCTGAGGCTGCCAACATCTCCAAAGGTTCAGACACTCCCATTACAGGGTGTTTTTTCCCTTAAAAACAAGTTAAAAACCCTGATACTTTTCGTTTCTTTGTCATGTTGAGCCATTCTTTCGGTTTGTCCCCGGTGGAGTTTTGTCCTGTTCTGTCTTGTTTGCCTCGGGCAAAAACACCCAGGGCTTGACTCTCAGCTCTGCCCTGGCATCTTCAGCCTCCTGACACAAAGGACATTCCCAGAGAAAGTGGATTTATCTTCCTTTCAGCTCAGAAAGCAATGCCAGCACACAGGGAAACATTACAGCTTTGAACAGCAAACCAGCTTCTGTTCTGGTTGGCTTTTGGGGAGATTTTTGGGTATTTCCAGTGTCACTGGTGCTCCAGCACACCCAGGGAGGCTCTTTTACCCCCTGTATTGTATTTCCAGAGCAATCTGTGCCCTACCCCAGTAAACTGCAGAGTGCAGAGTGTGTCACCAGTCAAACATCTCCCATGACAGCTCCCAATTTTTGGGCTGTGTCACCTCCCTGCTTGTCCCTCCCAGCCCTGGGTCACCCCCTTCCCACCTGCAGTGGTGACAGGGACACAGGGCAGAGGATTTAACACAAAACTTTGGAGAACCAAAACTGGGAGCTCCTGGATTTGGAGGAATATCTGATGGGTTTGCCCACAGGGGATGGTATTTTGGTGGTATTTTGCTGTGCTCCAGAGCTGCACAGCCCCAGCCTGGTGAATGCCCTGTCAGATGAAGTGGAAAGCACAGGGGAAGAGTCAGAACCAGTTTATTTTCCCCTGCTGAAGAGCATCCCACCTGCCTGGCTCAGCTCAGGGCTGTGCTCCCCCACTCTGGAGCTTCACCCCTCGAAGGGAGAGCTGCTCCTTGGGTCCATGCTGGATTTCTGCACCCTGGCTGTGCCCCAGCAGAGATAAACCATTCTCTGCCCTCTCTGTTAAAGTTTTAGCATGGCTGAGTTTGGCTCTCTGATCTAACATCATTTTTTTTCCCATCAGACACAACTGCAGCCATGCAAATGGGTTTTGAGAGCAGGTGGAGCAGCAAAGGAAGAGCCAAACATTTTCAAACAAGAGCAGAACAGAGCCTTTACCCTTTCCTTGCACTTCTCTCTTCCCCCAATGCCAGTTCCACGTCTTTCTGCAGGCTGGGGTGCAGACAATGAGGTTTCTTTTGGGGAAGAGTCTGATATTTCTGCCCAAGAACAGCAAAAGTGCTTCAATTTTGAGATGTTCTGAGGCATCCCTGACTCCCGACCCCAGATATCCTTTGGCAGTGAAAATCTCCCTCCCTCCATTTCTCTTTTGGAGCTAATGAGGCTGTGCATTTACACAGCACATTCAATACATCTCCAACCCCCAGTTCTGCAAGCAGTACATTATTATTCCCTGGCCTTTCAAAGGCTTTTTTTGGACTAGAATATAATGGAATGGCTTTTAACAAGGACTCCCCCAAAAGAAAAAAAAAAAAGAGTCAGGATAGACTTTGCTATCAACATATTAAGCAACTCAGCTGAAACCCGAGTTCCTCTTACAAGCTCTATTTTCAGGTGTACTCTTAAATCATAAGGCAACCAACAGAAAGTTAAATCACAGTGACAGCAAAATGCAGTTTAATTCAAAGTTAGCAGGTCAAGAAGGGCTATGAAGGATCCTCACATTCACCTCAAGCTATTAATTCAGATAAAACCCACCAGCTGCTGCAGCATTCTATTTTTCATATTTCTGCCTGTTAGCTCACACAAACGAAGAAAGGAGATTTTTTTTTTCTTTTTTTTTTCTTTTTTCTCCAAGATAAGGGTTTCAATTGACTTGTCCAACTTCATAGCATGGATTGCAGCACTTAGAAAATGCCAACACTCCAGAAATGTGGGGAGAACCCTCTGCCTCTCCATTCCCAGGAGGCAGAGCAAGGATTTGTGCCTGGCTGCTCCCACCCTCCGTGCCAGGCTGCCTTCAGCATCCATGAAGATGAATAGCAGCTGCCAGCAGCTGTCCCCTGAGCTCCCCAGAGAACAATGAAGCAAATAATTTCTTTAATTATTTATCAAGGGCTGCTTCCTCAGTCAATAAATTTGTTTGGCTGTCTCCTGCAGGCCTGGCTTTCTACTTTATTGGGTTCTTCCACATGCATTTGAAACATGTTCTGTTGCTCATATTAATATCTACAGAAAACTTCTTCTTTTTTTTTCCTACTTTTTATATTTGGTATATTTTCTTTATTTTTGTCTAATCTCATGCTATTCTTTTGTTCTATCCTGTTGCCTTTTTGTTGCTTTTCTTCTGTGCCTGATGTTTTTTTATGAGATGCAACTTGACTTTTAATTAACCTTTTACCCACTCTCTTCCTTTGCTCCCTTCCTCTGTCTTTACATTGAAAAGAACCTGGCTTGTGTATTATTTGCATTGTCCACTGGGCCACTGAATTCCCTGTGTATTTTCAGGATTGGGCTTGGGAGAAAACTGGACTGTTCTTGTGAGTGAGTCTCCTCCAAATGAGCCCATTTGCAGTTTTGTTATGAACTATTTTAATCAACAGCTGGGAAATGGCCAATAAACCAAATTTGCATTCAGCACTGATGCGGTGGGAGAGAAGATTCATGAATTTAAAAAAAAAAAAAAAAGGCAAGACAACAAAACAAGAAAATCAAATAAAAATCCTTCTTTCCTTCCTGAAATGGTGCCTGGTTTGGTTAAACTTCCCAACTGACCGTGGTAAAATGACCTTTTATCTCCCCTTGAATTTTGGCAGCTGTACCAAAGAGAAGAATCAAAGAAAGACCCTGCAAATGTCTCCTTTAAAAGGCACAGAGGGGTTAATTATTCCTGTTAATTATTCAGAATAGAACTGAGGAAAGGATGGGAGGAAGAGGAGAGTGAAAGGGGAGAGAAGTGAGAGGAGCAGAAGGAGTTTTTTCACCCATCCACAGTCTGGTCCCAAACAATCAACAATCATCAATTGGATTCTTTATACAAACACGTATTTTTATCTATAAACATATATTTTTATCTCTAAACATATATTTTCAGGTGCAGTGATATAATCTTGCATTCAAACATATTTAAGAGGGGGAAAGAAAGCCTGAAAAAGTCACACACATCCCCATCCTTCCATGCCACCTTACAGAGCTTTCCACACATTTCCCCCCAGCAGAGGCTGCCTTTCCCATCAAAGGTGTCTGGTGATTATTCAGCAGGGATTATTCCCTGCAAACCTCGTGTTTATTTTTTATCACTCCTTCCATATGCACTTTACAGCCTTTGTTCGCCTCAGAACCATACAGTGAAATATGAAAGCAGCCAAATCCCAGGGAAGCAGACACAAGAGGAAAATGAAATGAAGTCAATCTTACAGAGAGAGGACAACCTTCTCTTTTGTGCCTGCACAAAAAAAAAAAACAAAAAAAAGAAATTAAAAATTGAAACATTAACTGCATCTTGAAAAATGAAGCCTCCTGCTCTAGTACAGAGGATGGTTTCAATCACTTTGTGTCAGATGTTGTTGAAAGAATTTTGACATTTTTCAGCTGGTGGAATTTTGTCTTTCATCCCCAATATCCTGCTAGGAGTGCTCCATGCCTATGCTAGCTTACCTCAGGAGTCATTAAAGACACACAAAAAAGTATTTTTAATCCATAAACTAAAAAAATATAATCAGCAGCAGAGAGTATATGGGATCTATCCTTGCAAAACTTCAGCTCAGTGTGGTTGTAGAGACAGAAATCTTTTATTGTTAGGTCAGGTGTGCACTCAGTCCACTACTGAAATTATATAATTTCCTCTCACTTCCATAAATTTTAGAAAGAGTCCACTCATTCTAAAAGGGCAAAAGGCTAGAAACAAACCCCATCCACACCAGCTGCCCAGAGAACTCACTCCCCTTCCCCCTTAAAAGCAAAACAAAACAGTTTCAAAAATTATGAAAATTTCAAAAATTATACACCAGAAAAAAACCCCACCTGACCTTTCATTTCACCATTGCCATCATTCCCATCTGAGCAGTAACAATCAAATTCATGCTGGAAAAGGACAGAGGGGGTTGGGGTTTGCTTCCAATTCCTCAGGACGTGGTTTCATTTCCATCCACATCCCAAATTTACCAACTGGTTTGGGAGGAGCCTGGAGGTTGCTGCCAAGGGAGCCCCACAGATCTCAAACTTTATTCAAGTGTTTGGTGCAGCAGTGAAGGTTCTTCCACGTTGTTTTGGGTCTTTACAATCCTTATTTTCCTCCCCCTCCAAAAAAAAAGGCAGAATTGGTAATTTCCAGACAAGAACTGGGAGGAGTCTCCAGCCAACATCACTCACCTTCCTCAGTGATCTTGGATGAGTCTGGAAGGATAAATAAATACCCACAAAACTCTCTGAATCTTAAAAAAAAAAAAAAAAAAAAC
>VWYP01013186.1:59530-79141 GCA_013400435.1 Pycnonotus jocosus
GAACCTTAAAAAAAAAAAAAAAAAAAATCACCTTTTTCTCATGACCAACAAATCTCACAACTTCACATCCTTCTGCAACCATTTACTGCATTTTCCTTCTTTGTGCTTCCCTCTCTTATTTGAAAACAAGATATTGATAACAACTGAAAATACAGAGCATTGATAAGAGCTGCTCCTCTCTAGACACCTGACTGCTTTTCTTCTTCTTCTTCTTGTCAAAATTTCTCTAATTACAGCACAAATCATAAATACCTTGGCACATAAAATGTTTCACTTGGTAGGAAGGAGCAGCGCTAATTATTTTATGGTAATTTCTAAAAAAACCTCTAATTAAACAGCAAATAAATACAGTCAATTATTTTGATTATTGGGAAAAAAATCACCATATGATGAATGCCAGCTTCTCAATGATAAAATGGCATCTTACTTGCTACCATAATGGACATGTAATTGAACCTTTTTGAAGCATAAATGATAAAATAGTTTTGGAAACAACATTTGAGCCTTTTTTCCTCCCCTAAAATATGTTGAACTTGGCATGAGAACAAATGAGGAAGCCTCACTGGCTGCGTTTCAAACTCATGTCTTGGGCCTTTTCATTCTAGACTGAGAGTTGATGGTCCTGAAAAGCTCTGCACTGAATTAAAACATTTTGGATCAGGTGAGAAAGAAGATGTTCAAAATGAAAAACTGGACTAAAAATTGAGGAGATTTAAATACTTTTTTAAAATTTATTTATTACATCTTCTTGCAGAACATTTCTTTATAGGATTAACAGTCACAGTTATGCAGGTGAAATGCAGTTACAGTCCCACAGCGGTTTGGGTTGGGAGGGACCTTAAAGCCCATCCAGAGCCACCTTCCACTGTCCCAGGCTGATCCAAACCCTGTCCTTGGACACTTCCCGGGATCCAGGGGCAGCCACAGCCAAGAATTTCTTTCTCATATCTAATCTAATCCACCCTCCTTCATCTTAAGGCCAATTTAATATAAAATATTTCAAGGAGACTCTCCAGGATTTCTGTAGGAATCCACTGACCCTCCTCAGTTCAGCTCAGCCATTCCATTTCTGGGCACTTTATCCCTTTTCATTACCCATGAACAGACCCTGCTAACAGACCTGCTTCCCTTCAAAGTCCTTCATTTTTCCTAATTCCTTCTCCATCCCATCCCAAAGTGTTCTGCTGAGAGGAGAGCAGAGACTGCTGAGAGCAGAGGTTAAAAGGCACCTCATCTTCACACAGCCTCCCCAAAATCAGGGATCTGCATTTTAACCCCCTCCCTGCTCTCCCCATTACAGGATTGCCCACCCAGGCACAATTTCAGCCCAGATTTAAAGGCTGGGAGCAGTTTAAGGAGCACAGAGCATTTTATGTGTGTTAAGCCGTTCCTGTTGAAGCACCAGGAGACTTTAGCACTGGGTTTGCTTCACACATTCCACTGTGACCTTTTGTCCCAGCTCACACAAAACCTTAACAGGGATATAATTCCTGAGAACCTCGTGTGAAACTGTTCTTCCCTGGGCACAGCTTGTTTTATTTTCCCACAGACTCTGCTTTGCTAAAGATGCTCCAAATGAGCTGCAATTAGGCTGATTTGTCAGCGGAGCACAGTGAGGGAGAGCTGGGGACTGGCACACAGGAGGAGCACAGCAGAGTTTTACAAGATAACCTCGTAAAATTTAACAGCTGCCTCAACACATAAAAGAACAGACAAGTTGTCTTAATTTTTTTACACTCTCCTGCTATATTCTGAAAGAGAGACTGGACAGAGCTGGAGAATAAAGCAGAGATTTATTGAAAGGCCTTTAGAATCCACCTTGGGCAGGACAAGAGCCTGGGCAGGGCTACACCCAAGGTGGACCCAAAATGGTCACAAAATGGACACAAAATGGACACAAAATGGTCACAAAATGGACACAAAATGGACCCAAAATGAACCCAAAATGGTCACAAAATGGACACAAAATGGCCACAAAATGGACAAATGGTCACCAGGTCTCACCCTTTGATCAGTTTTGGTCCATTTGCACCTTGGGGTTGAATTGTCCCATTGCAGCTCCAGGCTGTCAGGTCCCATCCTTCTTGTTCCTCCCTTCAGCCACCCTTGGTTGTGCTTTGGGGCTGAAAGTTGTCCTTGGTGTGCAGCAGGAAAAGGATTTGTTTTGTGTCCGTGCTGTGTGCAGAGCTGAGTGAGCCTGACTGTGAGCTCAGAGCTGCATCCCTGGGTGCACAGAACATGAAACACAGCAAAGATCAAACTGAAGGTGTCATTTCCCCACTTTAGAGTCTTGACAAGGCCTTTTCCTTGTTGAATCTCTGTTCTAAATATCTACTAATAATAGATATTCAATAACAAATAATTATCTAGCAATAATGAACATCTAACCAGAGATAAAATGTGACAAAGCCACCTTGGCCAGGTTTCCTTGGAACCAGCTCAATGAATGACCCCAGACTGAGGGCAGAACCTTCTCTCCCTCTCTCTCAGACACAAACTCTTCTTCCCCCTCAAATGTCCTTCTGGAAAACCTTTGTGCTTCTCAAAGAGGAAAGGCTCCTGGATTACATTTTTTTGACAAGATAGATGAGAGGGTTTTCACATGAGACCAAGGGAAGTAATGAGCTGTAATCTTTGAGCTGGAAGATATCTATCTTTTTTAATTACAGGTAGATTATTTCTATATTAGCCCCCACAGCGAAAGGCAGAGCCACAGAGGTTTCTCAAAGCACTGCTGTGTCAAGACAAAGGGATTCCAAGAGTTTGGGACCTTGGCAGGAAAAAAAAAAAGAGATTTTCAAACTTGAGTCTATTTTGAATTTTATAACTCCATGCAATTGATGTGATTCAGCAAGCAGGTATTTTGACACTTATTCACTAGAAGTGAAAGGATATTGCCATCACATCAGGGAGCTGGTTATTAGATAGTCCCTGCCAACATTTCTGCCTCAGCCTGACGTGTCTGCACTGTCCTTGTCAGAGGAAGCTGCAACCTTCCCGTCAGTCACAACAATTGAAACCCATTTAACCAAATTTTCTCTTTGCATTCTTATTTTTACCTCAGATCCCCTTTATATTTTGTCTGAAAGAAGGAAGTGTTGTCTGACTGGGATGCTCCCTTGAGATATATTTTTGTATTACAATTTTTGCTCTTCTCCTTGTGTTTGCCAAGGCCTTGGTGAGGTCTGGAGCCTTGGAGGAATTTTGCCAAAGGCACCGTGGTTTAACCTGCCACAGAGATGGGCTTGTTGAGTGTTTCAGGTTCCTGTGACCAGCCTGGGGACTCAAAAGGGGCATCTCCAACCTCCAAAACAGCTCTGGTAGAACAAGAGACCTTCCCTACAGGAAGAATTCCACGAGAATTTCCTTGAGTGAAATCGTGGTGCTACTGACATCCCAGCTGAGCCGTAGAGAATAAGCCCAGGATCCACAAAAGCTGTAGCTCGGATGTTATTGGAGAACATTTGTATCAAAATATTTATTGTTTGGACTCAAGTTGTGTCAACGTTGTGCTAATGGCTTTTTTTTGTTTGGTTGTTTTTTTTTTTTTCTTTTAAATGGGATTTATGTCTTGTGAATGAGATTTTTTTGTGTGTGTTTTGAAAACAATTAGAAAATGGATTTCCTCATAGCACTGACAGTGAAATTTCACACAGCCCTGCTCTTTCTGAAGTTTATTCCTCGTTGAAAACACTTCCAGGGATGAGTCCTTCCAAACCAGAGGAGCAGAGCTGTGTGCAAGCAATGAAGAATGGCACAGACATTTCCACACCTTGGGAAAAGGGGAAAAGTAAAGATCACAGAGAGAAAAGGGAAGGGGAAGGCTTCAAATCAACAGAAGGAGAGAAAAGGGGAGTCAGATAAAGAGACAGAGAAGTCAAACTTAAGAATTTATTTAGGGAGGAAGTGCATGATGAAAGATGTCTTTGTCTTTAGGTATTGAATTGAGCCCTCCACACCTGGGAATTACTGTTAGGTGAGCATTGAAAACTAAAGCTGGAGAGCAGAAAGTGGAAGCTTTACTTACTCATACCAAAGGAAGCCTTTAACGAGTTTTACTTCTCTTATTGCACCTCACAGGTTGTATAACTTCAGATTTAATGGATATTCTCAACTGGAGCTCTATCTGTGAGCTGGAGGGAAGGCTATTAGTATGCTAATCACTTCTGCAGAGGAAATTGGTTACAGGAGTGGGGTAAGGTACAATAGGGGAATATTTTTTAATTAGCACACTATGAGCCAATACTCCCCTCGATGCCTGCGCATGTCCCCTATTGACATTAATTTCACACACACCACTTCCACTGGAATTACATTCCAAAGGAATTCCCAGGGAGGGAGGGAGGGTGGCCATGCTCTCACCTGCAGCTCTGGAAGTTCTGGGATGTTCCAAGCACGGCCCTCAGAGCAGGAAGCAGTGCTGGTGTCCCACCACAATCCCAGAATGGTTTGGGTTGAAAAGGACCTTAAAGCCCATCCCATCCCTCCCTGATCTGAGGCTGCAGCTCCTCTCAGTGATGTTCTGTCACTGTGTATCAGTGCTCCCAAGGACTGCTCCCCCCTGGGACCACGTTTTTGCAAAGATGTCTGTGTGTATTTACAGCCTAACCATAATCCAAGCACTGCAAACTGCACTGTGAGCTCATTTTTATTTTTATTTGCATGTAAAGGCACCTGCAAGCCTTTGGGATTACACCTGAGCACTGGCTGTGGCTGGATGCACAGATTTGCAAACTGGAGGAATGTTCTCCAAAATCTGCTCTTATATGAAGGAGCTGGAAGTGTTTTAGATTCATCCAATGCTGTAAAAGATGCTCTGGCTTCTCCAGCTCCTCATTATCTAAGGACAAACTGATGCAAGGTGCAACCAGGGCAGGGACACCTTCCACTGTCCCAGGCTGCTCCAAGCCCCAGTGTCCAACCTTGGGCATTCCAGGGATCCAGGGGCAGCCACAACCTGTGCCAGGTTCCCTCCCAGGCAGGAATTCCTTCCTCAATCTATTCCTGCTGGAAGGTTTGTGGATTCTCACTCCCAGGATGTTTAGAAAGGACAGTTCGAGTTGTTTGAATCACCTGTCAGGTTTTACAGCCAATTCCAGGTGGCTTCAGTGCTTATCCTGGACTCAGGCTAAACTCACTTTTTTTTTTTTCCTGCAGATGGACTTGAAAGGTTTATCACTGGTGTTGGAAATGCCTGAGAGAATCAGCCCTGCAAAACAATCTTGCTCACTGATTATCTTTCTTTTTATTAAAAAAAAAGTTTCTCAGGTTCACAAGGCTCAAATGAACCTTTGGAAGACTCGGTGGAGAAAATAATTAAAGCACCAGGAAAAAAAAAAGGTGTTTTGGGAATCGTAATGTGAATAATAAAAACAAGGCAATCATTTGCAGTTTGGTGTGTGGATTTTATCACTTGAACCACATTCTTTTAAATTCGCCTCCTTCAATATCAGCCACCCCCAGGAGAGGTAACAGTGTTTTAAAAGTCATTGTGTAATGGTCAAACTTTCATTTCCTTTATAATTTCTCCCTGCTAAAGCTTTACTTCTTGCTTCTCTCAAACTCTGAAATGAAATCAAAAGTTGGCTTTTTACTCTATTACTACTGAACAGCTAAATTTTATTTACAGTGTTAATATAAAGTATTTTGGAGTCAATTCTTGTGTTGAGAACCTTGAGGTCCATGTGTTGATGAAGAGTCCTGCTCAAGAGCTGAATGTCACACGGCCATGAGACAGAGGATGTTGTTGAAGGAAAGTCAGCAGATATCAAATTTCTACAAAAAAATACAGATCAAACACCTCTGTGAGCTGCAGGCTTTTCTTGGTGCATCCCACACTTCCCCCTCATGCTCCTATTTTCCATAAAAAAGCCAGATTTTCACCCTATACTTTCATTTATTTATATTTTACTGCATAATAATTCAGTATAATCTGAGCTTTGAATCCTTGAGAGAAACTCAAACTGCCTCTGTAATATTCTTGACCAAAGTTTGAAAATGGCTCCAGCATTACTGTAAGATCCTCTGGAAAGTCAATTTTAATTTCCTCTCTTGCAGGTAAAGGATAAACGACAGTTCTCTTGCATTAATTTCTGAGTAAATTTATTTCACTGAATTAAAGGGTTTTAACATTATTCGAACACAATGCTGTCTCATAAAAAAGGGAAAGATTGCTGGGGGTTTTAAGGACCTCAGCTTTAATCTCCTTGCAATAACCACCTCAAACATATGGTGAAGGTTTATTAAAATACTGAAGAAATGTTGTATTAGGAGAGCTGAAGATAAAAGTTTTGGTTAATTGGGCTACACATCAGGTGTCCTACCAGCCTTATCCCTTTTATCTCAGGCTCAGGAGATATTTATAAAGACAACTCTGCATTTGATGCTTTTTTTTTCCCCCTCTTTCTTTTCTTTTCATGCAAGTTAATAATTAATCTTTTGGAGGAAAGGAGGAGATGGTTCAGATGCTTCAGCTCTGTTCGCTGCTGATCTTAAATCTTGAAGGTCCAAGGCCTGAAGCCTGCAGATGAGAACAGTAAAAACAAACCCAGAAAATGCAACCCCAGCACCCCAAAGCCCCCCTGGCAGCGATAAACACGGCACCACACAAATCTGGGCTCTCTAATTGGGGTTTTGGGATCTTCTCCTGCAGCCCCAGGTGGAAAGGCTGGAGGGCATTCCCAGCTCTTTGCCCAGTGCAGGTTGTCCTGAATTAATTCTTTAGGGAACTGGAGGAGATCATCCAGGAAAACTCTTGGAAAACTTGGGCAGAAAATCAGCCACGATCCACTGCCCAGCATTTAATCACCTGAACTCTAATTTCTGGACAATGTTTCTGCAGTGATTTCAGCTCCTCACCTCTGCTAAACTAGAAAAATGCTCTTCTGCTGCTTGTGCTCCATGTTCACAGGGAGGGATTAAAACTTCAATGATTTCTTGCCTGATGGCCCAAACTTTTCCATTTTAAGGGCCACACATTTCTATTTATGGACCATCCACTGGCCAAATATGAAGTTAAATCCTCACCACCCACTCCTCCTGCAAGGCCTGGCATCAGCTTGCAGAAAAGACCAAAGGATTTACTGCCACGATAAATTAGAGTTTGGTTTTTTTTTTTCCTTTGAAATCATAAATAAAACAGCCAAAATAACAATGAGAAATTCATGGAGTCCATCAGCAAAAGAATCACACGGCTGGTAAAGGTCACTTCGAGTTATTTTGAGCCCTGTCAGGCAGTTTTGGCCCCATTTGATGTGATCTGTTTGTTTTGTATCTCTCTGTTATTTTAATCAGTCATGCAGCACCGAGTCAGATGTTTTATAGAAGGCTGTTACAGGACATTGCCATGGTTATCAACAAAATTTGTAATCTCATTCAGGAAAAAAAAAAAAGCAATTTTGACAGGATCTTCCTTCCCTAAGCCCACATTGATTGGCATTAATTAGGTTTCTACCGTTAATCCTTTATTAATCAGATTCTCCAGCAGCCATTCCAGGCCCAGCATCAATCTGACAAACCTGTAATTGCCAGGGTCATCACATCTCCCTCTCTCTTTTAAACACTGGAACAACATTTGCTTTTCCCAGCCTCCTGGCACTGCCCCGCCGCTCCCAAACTCATTTAAAAATTCACAAAGGCAGCTGGAGGAGCTGAAGCGCAGCTCACTCTTTGCGGGCACTGCAAGATTTGGCAAATTTGGGGAGAACTGGGCTGGTTGGGCTTCGCTTTGAGCTCTCCTTGGTCACAGGCTCACAGCGGCATTGCAGAGATGCAGTTTTGGATGATTAAATCAGGATTTTGCTGAACAGAAAGATGAGAGAAGAGAGAAGAGAGAAGAGAGAAGAGAGAAGAGAGAAGAGAGAAGAGAGAAGAGGAAAGAGAAAAGAAAGAAAAGAGAAGAGAAAAGAGAGAAGAGAGAAAAGAGAAGAGAAAAGAGAAAAGAGANAAAAGAGAGAAGAGAAAAGGGAGAAGAGAGAAGAGAGACAAGAGACAAGAGACAGGAGAGAAAAGAAAAGAGAAAAGAGAAGAGAAGAGAGAAGAGAAGAGAAGAGAAGAGAAGAGAAGAGAAGAGAAGAGAAGAGAAAAAAAAGAGAGAAAAGAGAGAACAGAGAGAACAGAGAGAACAGAGAGAACAGAGAGAACAGAGAGAACAGAGGAAGAGAAAAGAAAACAGAAATAAGACAAGAAGGAAAAGGACACGTGGGGCAGAGTTGAGAGCAAAGCCCAGGTTTCTTCTCCATGCCCAGGTGTCCTCATGGCCATGTCAAGGTGAAGAACCCTGTGCCTGTGACAAGGCCTGGGGACAATCCCCTCACCCCTGGATCCCTCTCTGGGATTCCCAAATCTCCCTGAAGTTTCATCAGGAGCTCCAGCTCAGCCCTCACCCAGAGCTGCTCCAGCCTTGACAATCAGGAGAAAGCCATTCCACACAAATCATCACTGGACTTTCCTGAGGTTTTAAAAAATATCCTGGAGTAGCTGGAATCATCAGAGGGCAGTTCTGGGTGGTTCTGCCATGGTGAGGAGGTGAGGGAGGACAGGGCCAAGGCCACAGTGGTGACATTTTCCCTTTCCCAAAGCTCTCCGAGGTATTGGGGATGCACTGGGGGTCAACCCCTGTATTTGCAAAGACTCCCAGAATGGAACTGGAGAACAATTCCAGCATTTTCTGATCCTCTTCTCTTTCCTTGGACTCACAGGATATTTCCAGGGATGGGACATCCACGACTTCTCCCATTTATTACCTCGGTGTATCTTACATTTTACCAGTTATTATCTTACCTCACTCTTAGGGTGGTCTGGATATCCCCATTTTTTGGGCTAATTTTGACCATCTCATTTTGTCTCCTCCCAAGCTGCCCCATTCCACAAAGCTGGAGAATTTATTATATTTTATCCCTAGCACGTGGTCTAGATAATTCTGCCAGCCAAGATTTTTTATTTTTTTTTTCTCTCCAAGAAATCCTTTTTGTCTTAATGGTAGAAACTTATCACGGAATCAGATTAATATTAATCTACAGAAAAGAACAAGATAAAGATAGATTTTGCCTATTAAATTTAAGAATGACAATCAGTTAAGTGTCTCCTAAGTAAGCTAAATTAAAATGAAACACCAAGAGAAGTATATATGACAGGCTATAGTGTATTAAATGGATTCATTATCCTCTGATATAATGGATAACAAATGGATTTGGAAATTGATGCAATGTTTAGAAAAAAAAGGATTCCTGGAGAATTGCAATAAAATTAGGCTGAATTTATGTCTCCACCATTAAATTTTCACTGCCACCTCACGATGTTAGCTGTGGGTTTTAATGTCTGTTTATGTTCCTCTTTCGGGCAGAATTTGAAATTGGTTCTCAGTTATCATGGAAGGAATGCTTAGGAATAAATCCATACTAAATTAAAAAAAAACACAAAAAAATAGGTGAGATGAGGATGCAGCATTTGTAATGCTAGTAGGGAAAAAGTAAAGGCGGAAATATGTTTATATTACTAATGAACTAATTAAATTAGGTATTAATGTAGCCAATATCTACAGAGATTGTGCTGCTTTTTTATGTTCTAAATAAGTTTCCTTGCAGCACAGCCCTGTTTTAACGCCACACAATTTTTAGTGTGTTGTGTTATACCTGAAAAAATCACCATAGATTCAATTTTGTCCAATAGATTGTGCCTCTGAACCAATTTAAAATTCTCCACTAAACCTAAAGATGGATTTAAAATTTATTAACAGGAGTACAGAAGGGCAGATTAAAAATAAAGAAAAAAAAGGCACAATTTAACCTAAAGTATTATTAGCAATCAATCACCCCTCTTATCTACTCAGATGATTTTAGATTGTATCATTTAAAAATCCCTGGTGATGACAAACCCTGCAAAGGACCACGCTGGGATTTGAACCTTCAGAGCCCCCCAGCTCCTCACTGCTGCTCCTCCTGCATTGGAGGAACTGAAGAGCTTCAGGAGAGGGAAAAAATCAGGCTGGGAGAGGTGGGAATGTTCACCTGGAGAGGAGAAGAATCCAGGGAGAGCTTAGAGCCCTTTCCAGAGCCTAAAGGAGCTCCAGGAGAGCTGGAAAGGGACTGGGGACAAGGGATGGAGGGACAGGACACAGGGAATGGCCTTAAGATGGAGGAAGGTGGTTTTTTAGGAAGAAATTCCTTCCCTGGGAGGGTGCCCAGAGCAGCTGTGGCTGCCCCTGGATTCCCTGGCAGTGCCCAAGGCCAGGTTGGACATTGGGGCACCCTGGGACAGTGGAAGGTGTCCCTGCCCATGGCACTGGATGAGCTTTAATGCCCCTTCCAACCCCAAACCATCCCAAGATCCTGACAAACTGCAGATTCCATCTTCTTAAAGGAAAACTCTGGTCTCCCCTCCTGCATTTTTAACATTGCACGAACAATTATAGGAATTGTTAAGCCCAAGTAAATACTTGAGATCCACGATGTGATTTTGCAGCAATTTTTAGCTCTCTTCCATTGGGCTGCCAGGCAGAAGAGGGTTTTGTTGCTCTGGCTACTGCTCTGAGCTCTGCCTGCTGAGTAATTCCAAGGTCACAGCAAGGAAAATCAAACAGAAAAACCAGGATGGGGAAAAGGCATCAAGTGGGAATAATTCTGGTTTGCTCTGCAAAGAGCACGAGGGGTTGAAGAAGCCCAATAAATAAATGCAGTTTTGGCATTGCTCTCTGTTGTTTTCTCTATTGCTTTACTCTTTCCAACATGCCAACAAAAATAGTGTCAGAAATTCAGGGAATTCAGAGGTCACAACGAAAGTAACCTGCAAAAGAGATTGCAATCTGAATTATCCAGGAGAAAGGCATTTGGAAGTGGAGCAGAGCTGGGGCCAGCAATGTGGGAGAGAGAAACGAAGCAGCAGAAAGGAAAAAAAAAATTTAAAAATAAATCTTTAACATGTAAAACCTCTCAGACACAGGGTGTAATTAAAGATCAGCAGGCTGGTCCCTACCTGCCACCAGATCTCCTGCTGCTGCAGCCTCCCAGATTCCTGCAGCAGAGGTTGGGAATGTCACCAGCCCCGTGTCAGGGGCTGCTTGTTTGCTGTGAAAAATCCTCAGAGCTGCACCTTGAAATGGAGTTTTCCAGCCTGCCTGGTGCAGCAGTTTAATCAATACTTCACTTTGATGTCTCTGTTACATCAGGGCTGAAATGAAGTTTACAGGCGGCTCAGAGGGGCTGAGCTCCTGCAATCAGCCCCCAAACATCTCCTCCCTTGTTGGGTCTTAATGAGCACCGGGATTAGGGACCCAGCACTAAAACATTCCCAACCCATGGCAGGCCAGGAGGAACTGGAGGCTGCTCCTGTTGTTGGAAAATGTATGGAAAGCTCCAAATTCATTGGCAATTTTGAAATTCTCAATTATTTTGCTTTCCCTCTTGTCTCTGCCACCTTCTATAAAGGCCAGCAAACCATGCTGGGGGAGAGAACACATTCCAGGCATGCAAACACTCATTCATTCAGCTCTTTTCCCAAACTATGCTGCTATTTCCTGGAAGAATTAAAGGACAGAATGATTGGCTGCATTGCTGTCCTGTGACCAGCCCAAAGCTCTTTATCTGATGGATTAAATGCAAATCTGAGCAGCCTGGGCTGGGGGTGATGCTTTAAAAAGGCTGAGCTGGAACAGAGACTGGACAGAGCTGGAGAATAAAGCAGAGATTTATTGAAAGGCCTTTAGGATACACCTTGGGCAGGACAAGAGCCTGGCCAGGGCTACACCCAAGGTGGACCCAAAATGGTCACAAAATGGACAAAGGGTCACCAGGTCTCACCCTTTGATCAGTTTTGGTCCATTTGCATCTTGGGGTTGAATTGTCCCATTGCAGCTCCAGGCTGTCAGGTCCCATCCTTCTTGTTCCTCCCTTCAGCCACCCTTGGTTGTGCTTTGGGGCTGAAAGTTGTCCTTGGTGTGCAGCAGGAAAAGGATTTGTTTTGTGTCCGTGCTGTGTGCAGAGCTGAGTGAGCCTGACTGTGAGCTCAGAGCTGCACCCCTGGGTGCACAGAACAGGAAACACAGCAAAGATCAAACTCAAGGCCATCAGGGGAGGTGTCCTTGCCCATGCCAGGGGGTGGAATGAGCTTGGGCAAGGACATGAGGCAATGAGATGAGCTTGGAGGTCTCTTCCACTCAAACCATTCCATGATTCTGTGATTTTTTTTTGCAGATTTACTGCTCTGAAACAAATTTCATTGATGGCAATCACCAAACAGATCAGCAAACCTCCTCCATAAAGACAACAGTGTAGGGTGCATTTGTGCTGTTCTTGTTCAGTATTTTAGAGAGCAGAGTTCAGGGGCAGGAAATTCAACCATACAGCTCACAAGGCCAAGGCTGGAACTGCCCTAAGAGACACAAGTGGCCTTAAAAGTGGAAGAGCAGGGCTGGAAGATGTCACTGTGGGAGATGTCACCACTCTGACACCATCAGGAGACCCTCCTGAGCTCACAGCCCCTTCTCACACAGCACAGACTGAGAAGGGAGATGCCTCTTTCCTCACATGGAAATTCGGGGGATTTCAGGTGCCCTGAACTCCTGTGAGGCTTTTTCTGCAATCACAGAGTCAGGGAAAGTGCTCTCTCCACTTTGTCATTCATCAGCTGCCTGCAGCTCTGGTATTTCCAGGGAATCCTCCTTCCAAGAGCCAGGGAAAGACATGACACAGCAAAGGGCAGCACAGACAACAGCAAGAAACCAGAACAGTGAGGGAAGCAGGGAAATATTGTTTCATCCTTTCCTTACAGCCACTAATTTCCATGCTGTAAAGCAGTGTGAGGGCTCAGCTGCTTTATTTTGCATTTTACACTGGAACTCCTGGAGTTTTTGTCCACTTCCCACCCCAAGGGAATGGCCCAGTGCAGCTCTAGTCTGAGGGTTAAACCAAACCATTAAACCAAGCTGGAAACAAAGGAGAAGAGGTGCTGTAATATTCACCTTTCAATTATAATGTGTCACCTGCTAAATCAGATTATTTATCTGGGAAGGAAGGAAAGGCTCCAGACCAGCTGCTGCTCTTTGTGGATGCTCATGAAGATCACACTCAAATACTTGTGAGGACTTTGTCCTTTTCAGCTGCTCCTGCTGGGTCTTTTCCTACTCCATGAAGCTGAGCTTTGGTGCCCCAGCCTTTCCCCACCTTTTGTCCATGGAATTTGTCTGTAGCTGTGAGTGGGCTGCTGGCATCTCCAGGAATCACCCTCTGAGCCCTTTTAAAATGCAGTGAGACAAGTGAAGGCTTTTCTGTGTGCCTCAAGAGCCGATTTGGCATTCAAGGAACCCAGATCAGACTGTCCTCAGCAGGTTCCATAAAGCCCCTTGGGGAATGTCCCTTTTCCTCTGGGTTTCAATCCCTTTCCAGAAAGGATGGGTCCCTTTTCTTCTCCCTGAGCTGTGATAGCTTTCAAACACTGTAACTGATAAGAAATTAATGAATTGGCTTGTAACAGAGCATTATTCTACTGATCTTTCTGGAAGCACCACAGTTCCCTCTCTGTGAAAAAAAAAAAAAAAAAAAAGTCTGTGTGTAAAATGAATTAATTGAGTATAAATGTGGCAGCAGCAGCCCTGAATCCAACAGGGCTGGGGGTTATCAGCCTGAAAGCCTTGCAGGGAGCTCCTCTCTTGCCTGGACAGAGAGCAGAGGGCAGGCACAGCCTGGCACCTCCTGCCCCATCATCCCCCCAGCCTCAGCTCAGCACTAAATCAGCTCCCAGGAATTTTCACCAGGAAATTCATATTTCCCTGGAAGCTGCCTTGAAAAGGGAAGCAAGAGTGGCAGGGTGGGCCAGGGAGACAAGGCAGCAGCACTTAAAGGAAGGCTGCTCGTGGTTAATGTATTCCATTTGCACCGTGAGGATTGCTGCTCTGGACGTGTCTGGCAAACACGATGTGACAGGCACAAGGAAGCATCCAGACAAGTTCACCTATTCTTAGCTCAGTGTACAGCAAACTTGTGTTTGGAGGCAAGGGCTCATTTTCCAGATCACATCTGAACATTTTCAGGATAATTGAGACAGCTGTTGGTAAAAAAATAAAAAAAAAAAGAACCCAAAAAAACCTTGCTGCAGCTTGAAAATCACTTGGGTGTTGATGCTGTAAGTGAGCTGCTCTTCGGGGGTCCTTGTGAAGGAGAAAGGAAGAACACCCTCAGTTTTTACCCAGCACCAGGTCAGCAGTATTGGTAGGAAGATTTTGGGTTAAGAGAACAGATTTATGGTGAAGGGATGAGGAGAGGTTTAACAGGTTTCAGTTCCCTTCTCACTGAATACAAGACTATTGCCCTTGGTTTTTCCATGTTTCTGCTTTGCCTTCTGATCTTTTCAGATCTTAGAGTGAGTTCTCACACTTTCTTATGTAAATAAAGAAATGTTTTCATATTTTCTCCTGTAAGAGGCGTTTCTTGAGTGATGGTGATGTCCACCAACAAGATTGGAGAGGTGGCAACATTTTATTTTTACAATTAAAAAAAATATAGAGCATTCTGCCTGACCTCTGAGCTGGCCTCTGCCTCGTTCTTTCGTGTCCTTTTGCGACACAAAACCTCAAGTTTTTACATGATTATGGAGTCAAGCATTTTTTGCTCCTTCCCCATCATATGACCACTGCTGCAAACATTCATATTTATGAGCCCTTCAAGTGAATGCAAGTTGTCAGCAACCATTTTTTATTTTTTTTAATTTTCACTCAGAAGTGTGGAGATGTCAAACAAGTCCCTTCCTCAAGATCAGCACCCAGAAATAAGAAAGCAGAGCTGACCTGCAGCCACAGTGTCTTCTCCAGGTTCTGGAAAATGAGGTTATTTCCATGTGGCTCAGCCTTGAACACATAAAAAAGGTTTTCTGGACGTATTTTCAGTGTGGAGCCTGCACAGCAGCACTGCTGGAAGGGAGATGGCACAAGGTTCTGTGCCCAAACCCTGAGCATGACACCTGAATTAGCAGAAGAATCAGGGAATGGTAACCCACAACTGCTGATTGAAGAAATTATCCAAACTTTTTGGCCAAACTCTCCTATAATGTGCAGCCACAGCAAGTTGAAGTCTAGAATTGATCCTGGTGCAGATGAGAAATGTTGTGTTTTCTAGGAGGATGACATGTGGGTTTCATAAGATTTTGTCTCCAAAACAAAATATCAAGTTTTGATCTATTTAGGTTGACAAAATCCTCCTCTTTGGCCACTTGTCCATCATCAGTTAAAATAACTGATGAATGACCTCATAGTTTACCTTTGCCACACCTACAGGATCAGTGCTAGGCAGAACAAATCACATTTATTTTCCTGTGCCTGGAACACACCAGGAACCTCTGCCATAAACTACACCCAGGCAAGCAGGAAATTCCCTTTAGGAGTTACCTGGGACATCCAGACCCTGAACCTGCTCATAATGAAACAGCATTGAGCAAAGTCAGTGAACACTCAGCTGGTGTTTCTGTACCACACACGATTGCCAAAGTTCACAGATGGATCCTTCTCTGTCAAGGCCCAGTGCTGCTGCCATTTCAAGAGTTTTTTTCAATAATAAAATGGCTTTTGAGTAATTGACATTTTCCTTTGCTGTCAGAATATACACAAGCTGGGCTTTGCACCTCAATCTCTCTTGAAATGTGTGCAGGGGTCTATTCCCTGCTTCCAAACTGAAAATCAGGTTACTGCTCTGAGTGCTAGCTGGAGTCCTGATGAATGTTTATTTGGCACCATGTTCATACTGATATGCACAAGCGCATAGAATTAAAATAATAATTTCTACTTGATTTCATGCTTCTCTGGCTTAATGGTCTCTGATGGTTTTTAGCAGATCCATTATACATACTTAAATATAGGAAAAAAAGCTCTACTGCATGAAAAAAAAAGAAAAAGTATAAACTTGTGATCAAATTTACTCCCAAAAAAAAGTTGGAAAGAAAATTGCAGATATGACTTTAGCTAGGATTTTCCATTGTGCCTTTTCTGGGTAATGTGACAGCCTCGGCATTTGTAATAATCAGTGGTGTCCCCAAACCAATTTCCTTCTTGTCTCTACAAAACCCTGACAACTCCTGCTTTTCCTCTAAGTGCTGTTGAATGTAATTAGCAAATTGCTCAAGGCGTGATTAAAATGTCATTTTGTGAATCTGTGCCATCCTCAGGTCCCTCCTAAAGCCACTCACCACCTGCCCAGCGTAACCCTGAGCCACGCAAAGATCCTGCCACCAAACCAGGGGAAATTATTTGACTCTGCAGCTCAACAGCAGCCAGAGTTTTCCACAGGGTGAGGACCCAGAGCAGCAGGAAGAACTTTGAGGGGCTGGAGCATGAACAGAGCAGGGAGGACACACACCTCGAGTGCTGTGTCCAGCTCTGGGTGTCTCAGTTCAGGATGGACATTGAGTGCTGTGTCCAGTTCTGTCCCCTCAGTTTAGGATGGACATTGAGTGCTGTGTCCAGCTCTGTCCCCTCAGTTTAGGGGACGTTGAGACGCTTGAGCACATCCAGAGGAGGCCACGAGGCTGGTGAGGGGCTGGGAACACAAACCCTGTGAGGAACGACTGAGGGAGCTGGGGTTGTTGAGCCTGGAGAAAAGGAGACTCAGAGGTGACCTTATCACTCTCTACAACTCTCTGAAGGGTGGCTGTGCTCAGCTGGGGTTGGGCTCTTTCTCCAGGCAGCACTGACAGAAGGAGAGGACACAGCCTTAGGCTGTGCCAAGGGAAATACAGGTTGGATATTAGGAAAAAGTTATTTACAGAAAGAGTGATAAAGTATTGGAATGGTCTGTCCAGGGAGGTGGTGGAGTCACCATCCCTGGATGTGTTTAAAAAATCCTGGATGTGGCACTCGGTGCCATGGTTTAGTTGAGGTGTTGGGGCTGGGTTGGACTTGATGATCTTGGAGGTCTCTTCCAACCTTGTGATTCTGTCATTCTGTCATTCTGTATTCTGTGTTCTGTGTTCTGTATTCTGTATTTTGTATTATTCTGTATCCTGTATCCTGTATTCTGTGTTCTGTATCCTGTATTCTGTGTTCTGTGTTCTGTGTTCTGTGTTCTATGTTCTGTATTCTGTATTTTGTATTATTCTGTGTCCTGTATCCTGTATTCTATGTTCTGTATCCTGTATTCTGTGTTCTGTAAAGCAGGGAGAGGAACCAAAAGCTGCTGGAACTTCCAGGCAAAGTGGGGATTGGCAATGTCAAAAGCCACGCCTTGGAAAAAGCATCCCTTAGGGAGGTGACACTGCAGAGCTGTGTCCCTGTGACACTGGAGCATTGGCAGGCTGAGTGCTGAGTGCTCAGGGACTGGGATGAGCCTCAGGAGAGCTTTCCTGGGAAGAGCAGGGACATAATGTGAACATGAGTGATGGCTGTAACGTGTCAACATCGCCACCCCTGCTCTCCCTCATCCCCTCCAGCCTCCAAGGGGCCTGCAAGGATTTGCTGTTCAGCTCAGCTCTGAAAGAGCGAGGTCAAAGCAGCTCCAGTTTCCCTCAGAGCAGTGGGAGCTGCCAAAGGGAAGTGCTGCTATGGCCTGGCAATAATTGGGATTTTGGTGGGAAGGTTCAGAAGGCTTCCTGAGGTTCTGAGAAGGTTCAAGTGTTTGTGATCTCCCCACCAACCCCAGCATCCTCAGCTGTTGTCACCTCCTGAAGAGATTGTTTGGTTTGGTTTTCGGTTTAAAAACAATTTATTGGCTTCTCTCCGTTCTCACAAACCCCGAGTTATTTTTATCTTATTCTGCCTCAGGGGGATAAATTGATATTGCTCAACTTTGCAAGGCCTGTTTATGCCTCATTTTCTTACAGGAGCTCCCACCAGGAGAGCTGACACCCTCTGGTTACAGCTCTGGGAAAACACAACTCAGCTCCTCTCGACTGTGAGAACACACAAATTCCACATGGAAAATATTCCCCAACATCTGTCCTCTCCCAGCTTCCTCCCCAGCATTGTTCCTTCTGTGTCCTTCCAAATTTGGGCTGAATTCCAGCAATGTTGGTGTGTATTAGCTGCTAGAAATGAATCATGGAAAGAAATTTAAGGTTTGCCCCAGCACCTGTTAGTGCAGCTTGGCATGTCCAGAACTTCTCATAATTCCCCTTTTTCCCCCAGTAAAAAGAAGAAAGAATAGGAGAATTTATCTGGATTTTTTTTTTATATTACAACCAGGATAATCTTACAATTGTATCTTCATTTTCTCAATGAAAATCATGATTTAAATGATTAAATAAATCTTAGCAAGGACATAGGATTTTCAGGACTTCAGTCCTTTTGTGGTTTTCATGAAAGTGAAATAGATTTGGACCTATCCCTGAAAAAAAAATTGAATTCTCGAGGGAGCTGCGAGTTTTGCATATTTAATTATTACAGAAGCATTTTTGTTTGGTATTGTTCTGGCAAGTCTATATTTTATAAGCCCTCTGATGATTTATAATAATAAACATTTTTTTTCAGCAACAGCTGGTCTCAGATCATTATCTTATCAAACTATTTATTTACCCCACCACATTTTTAACCCTTGTGTGTTTGCTTTTCTCTCTCTAGTCCCAATATTTTATCTGGAGGGCAGTCAAGCTCCCTTTGCAAATCATTCATGGCAGGTTAAGGTCAGGTGTTTTTTGGAGGAGATTTTGGGTAGGGGTTGAGCATTGAAGCTCCACCACCTGCAGAATTCCTGGTGTCCTCTCTCTCCATGGGTGCTGGCTGCTCTCAGAGACAAGTGAGGGATATTGTGACCTTCCCACAGAGTTGTTGATCAGGGTCGTAGTATGAAGCCAATCAAGAGTTTAAATTTAAAAAATTAAATTTAAAACCATGACACCCTCTGAAAAAAAAAAGAGATTTATTGCAGTGGCAGCAGGCTGGAGGCTCTGGAGTGCTGGCAGGGGAGTCCTGCTCCTGGCACCATCAGGGAAGAGCAAACATTGACAGACCCTTGATGTCACATTCCTTTGAAATGTCTGAGAGGCTCCACATCCAGCACTCCCATGGAGACAGGTCTGGGGTGAAACAGGGATTGGGATGATCCCTGTGGCAGGAGCTCAGCTAGAAGCTGCTGGTTGAGATGCACAGGATGGGTGCTGGCTCTGCTCTGCTCTCCCCGCTCTGGAAGCAGCTCCTGGGGGGATCCTGGGATGCTCCATGCCCTGGGTGGGGTGCAGTGGTCACATAGAGCTGGGGGAGCTCCAGCTGGTGGCACTGGCACCCCCTGCCCCTGCAGGAGGAGACACTGGGGAACACAGCATGGTTTGACTCTTGCTTTTTGGGAAGTGCTGTCTTTGGCCCCTGGCTGGAGGGGACTGATGCAGTCTCACACATGGGCACAGTGTAATGACCCATGAACATCTACCAGGTTCTGAGGACGGACCTGCAACCTCTCAGAGTGGCTTAATAACATTTGCCAGAGGGCTCCTTGTGGGTGTTTTGTAAAGCAAAGGTTTTAATAAAAGAGAAAATAAGAAATGATACAGAAAGAAAAGAACAAAGGCCGTGTGCAGGTGCCAAAGAAGCATCTGACACCTGGCTGAGACACCCCAAAAAGCACTTGAGCACCTCTGTGCACCTTCTTAAGTATACAGTGATCAAGGAGGGACAATTTATCTTTCTGCCAATAGAAACAGCCA
>VWYP01013188.1:1849-22393 GCA_013400435.1 Pycnonotus jocosus
GTTGTCTTGCTTTTTTTTTTTTTTTTTAATCTCTTCCCTCAGAAAATATCCACAGAGATGAGGAAGATACTACTTTTCCTTTGCCCTTGTAAGTCCTCTGTAATCTTTGTTTTCAGACAGAAGATCAGGCTCATTACATCTGGAAACGACCCTTCGGCTCTGAACAGATCTGTCAACACACACTGGCCAATTATTTTGAAGTGTGCAATCCTGTGAGTTGATGTTTCTCAAGAAATACGAAGTAAAAAGAAGAAATATTACTACTTTAACCTTTACGTGGCATAAGCTGACAATACTGTAAGCTTGTGTCCTTTTCTTACCCATGTTTTCGACAGAAAATTTAGTACTTCTCCATATAACAGAGGAGGTCAGAAATGTGCAAGAGTGGCTGGATGAGTGTGTCTTGAATATTTTTAGGAAAGATTTTTGTCACCCAGTTGAGCTTTGGGTGGTATTGACATCTCTAGAATCACTGTGAGTGGGAACAGCTCAGCCCACAGGGCTTTCCATGAATGTAAGCAAAGGGGCAGCTCAAACTTCAGTGAAACCACAACTGCATTTTTCATCTCCTGAGTTTAGTTTATACTTCCAAAATATCAGTAAAAGATTTTTGCATGCATTTTTCTCTTTGGCATAGTAAGTTTTCAACAAACAGATCAGAATGCTCCTTCCATTCCTCTCTAATTCTCAGCACAGAGAACAGTCAGTAGCACCTCTTCACTGTGAATGCATTTCCTATGGTAGGCAAGGGACAGGTGTTACCTTGCTTTTCCCCAAGCATTTCCTGAATCCTTAATGCTGTTGGACATCATTCTATAAATCCTGCTGCAAATCCCACCATAGAGTGCTGGTGGCTTTGTGGTTAGTTGATGGAAGAGCACACAGCAACTTTGTAAAAGCACAATGCTCCTCTTTTCCTCTCCTGCCTTGCTCGGATATACCAGAATAACCCTCACACTTTCCAATGCTGCTGCAGAGCCTCTTTTACCTTTTAAGTGCTCATCTCTGGGTGAGTAATTTACCTCTGCCATGAGGAGCAGGGAAGGGAAATCACATTTTGCAAATGTAGAGTTAAACACATACTTGAAAACCAACCCAATGCAGCTGAACTGTAGATTTCATAACCTTAAATTATGCCAGCCTTAACATAGGAGGTGAAAGTGTTGACACAGAAATGTAATTAATAGTTCTTTATACAAGAGAGTGTCTTTTGTGACAAAAGTTCTGAATTTTAAAAACCACAGGAAAAAAGAATTAATGTCTGATCTTGAAAAACTTGCAAGACATAGGTGGTAAGCACATACAGAACAAGTAAAATGTTTTGTTTGTTTGGGTTTTTAAAGAGCTAAATAGAATTTTCAAATTAATTCAAATTGTGGAGGGAAGAATAACTTTTATTATCTATTTCTGTTTTTTAAGGGGAACTGAGTTCCTAATTTGCTTTGAGAATCTAGCAAGTATATTCTCAGTTGCTGAAGGAATGAGGACATGCTTGTTAAAACCTGTTTGTAAAAATTTGACACATATTTGCTAGAAGAAAATATATTACCTTACAAGTTGTCTGCTTCTATATGATGCCAAAATGCATTTGCAATATTTTTCTCTAGTGAACTGAGCTATTAATTTACACAACAGAATTGCAAATTTGAGAAGGTTTTCCAAGAACTAAAGTGACTGATGTTAACACTTTTCATAATTTACAGAAACAAGAAAAAAGACATTTGCTGGCATGCAAGCAATCTAGTTATAGGATTACAAAGATAAACCTCATCTACATTGGTGTAACACAAACAATCTTGCTTTTAAATTGTTTTCTTACAGCCTGTAAGGATTACACGAGCTCATCAGTAAACTGATCTGTGAGCACTCCTAGTCCCAGCATCCCTGTTTCACCCAGGGATAAACAAAATCAAACTGGAATCCACTGAAACCTGAAATGCAAACTGTGGGCAGGATGTGCCCCACACTGAGAACCACATTTCAATTTGAACTAAAGACTGTACCTGCCAAAATATGACTTTTTTACATATCTGAAACAGAAAACCAAAATATTTGCCTTTTAATGGCATTAATTTCTTTGGAGTTTCTGACTCCCCATGTGGCCTTCATTCTGGCTCCATTTTCACCCTTAGATGTTCACAGAGCAGCAGTAGTAACTGAATCCTGAGCCTGACCCAGATTAAAAGAGAAACCTTAAAAAAAAAAAAAAAGAGTGCTATTTATTTTTGTCTGGATCTTCTTGAGGCTCTGGCTGACAGCTTGCAGAAGGCAGGCTGGAACAGGTCAGCACATGCCCCAAGCCCAGTCTGTCACTGAATCCATGGATCTGGAGGCTAGCTTGGCCTTCTGTAGTTTATAGCACTGCAGTGAACCACAGCCTCCCTCCCCCCAAAATGGGTCAGGCATGAGATTGCTCTTGTTTAATTACTCAAGGGAAATATTGACACTTTTAATTCATTTTCATTTCCTTTCTTGTCAATATCTCTCCTTTCTTTACTGTCCCTTTTGTGTGTACTTGCAAATCTTCCTTTCAGGAAAACCATTACAGAGACTCTTATTTGTCCCCTAATATATGTATTTTTAATTCCTTTTTCCTTATTGACCTTGAACACAAACATGAGGCTGCTCCTTAAACAAGCAATCCTTATGATAATTGTTGAAATCATTCTGTAAAAGCCTCCCCTTGCTCAGATGGAAAGTTAAAATTTGGACATGAAAGAAAAAATCTTCTTGAGATCATATCCTTCTCTCCAAATTACCTGGCTGAGGAAAAAAAAAAAAAATTAAGTAAAGCTTTCTTATTTGCTTATGCTAAATATTGACTTTCTATCTAATGCTTTAGCTGTGTGACACTATACTAATGAGGCATCATGGACAGTGCATTCCTTTTTTTTATTTGTTACAGTCATGATTACTGGAGTGGGCAGTGAGGAAAACACAGCTCTGCTTTGCACTTTTCCAGGACAGAAATTTCTGGCTGCTCACATAGAAAGGGGACTGTACATCAAAATGCTGCTGACCAGAGATCTGACCTTATCCATGGATCCAACTTCTCCTCAGTCAAGTGACAAAAATGGCATGAGATCTGTAAAGAAAAGTATTTTAATTGGCATTGCTGTCTGGAAATGACATTTTGAAAAGGAATGCCAGGTGAGGCTTCAAAATTTTTTCTAGCAGCTGTCACAGTAGTTATAACTTTATTTCGTGCTTTATTTTCTTCACATGTTCAAATGAGAGGGCCAGCTTTGGTAAATATTGTGAATTTTGTCATGAGATACAAAGACTGATGTGCTGCCTCTGTTTCTTCACTCATTGCTGGGATGTGATTTTTACTTGTAAGACAGATAAATTCAGTATGTTTAAAAGCTGTGTAATTATAACTGTGTGAGATAGCTGAAAGCCAATGCCAGGTTTACAGCAGTGCTTTAAATTTGCAATACTCTGCTCCAAATTCTCCTACATCCACTGAGTGTGTGCTGGCCATCAAAAGAGAATTAGAGTTTGTCCAGACAGCTGGCAAAGAGATATTACAAGATTAATAGAAAGACTATTCACCTTTTACAGTGCTGAAGGAGAAGCCAGGCCAGGAGGAAAGAATTACGTTACATTTCAGTTCCAAATATTTACATTTAATTTTTCAACACTGTTCCAGACCCCATGAATGAGCACAACGCAGGAAGCCTCACCCAAAGTGTGACACAGGCACAGACACAATGATATCTATGTGCAACAGCTTTGGCCTTAATTCCACACAAACCATGATTTAGTTAAGCAAATGAGAATTCATGTAGGTGAACTCTGCTATTATATGCCACCATAAAAACGGACTAAAATTCAATTTCTGTCATTTTTAGACCATTATTATGGCATCAAATATCTGCCTTTGGCATTATTGGATAACAGAGATAAAGATGATGTGTCTTACAACTATTTATGAGAGTGGATAGAGTTATCTTTATGCAACTGATGACACGTTCTGCTGAAAGCATGCACTATGTGAAATGTGAACAGGCAATTCTTTCATGGAGTTTTTTAGACAGCGTTTAAGCTGTGAAGTCTGAATTATGTTTGAAGGGAATAGTTAAATTATATCAATTTATGGAAACATGATAACTGGACCAGGAAAAAGACCTTTACAATTGATGCAGCTCCACCAAAGCATTTTTTGAGCATAGAACAAAATCTTTCACTTAATCTGGGTTTTACTGAACCATATCATACCTTTTGTTTTAATGGACTTCAATTTTAAGACTGGAATAATCTTTAAAGGATTTCACATATATGTCTATGAAATATGAAAGTGGCTGTTAAGATTCCCTCTGGAACCATTTTATTTCTCCCAAATTATTTATACCAAAATATAAGTAGTTCCTCTGGTCTATCATTAACTTCATGAACACATAATTTATGCTTCAATACAATTCTAGATATTAAACCAAGAAATATTTAAATTTTTGTGTGTGTTAAGGTATAAAGTACAACATTTAGAGGAACTTATCTTAAATTCAAATATTCTGAATGCCTTAAAGTGAGTATGCGAAGAGAAAGTCCTCAAGTTGAGAATCATGGCATTGGAACTCAAGCAGGATAAATGGAACAATTACCAAGTAGAGAAGCCACCAAAAATAAATCTCTCAAATGAACAATTATCTTTAATAAGATTTGCCAAGAATGCAAAAAATATTTGTATTATTTAAAAAAAGAGATGTAATTTTCCATGGAACCATTTTCCTTGTGAATGTGGTAAATCCTAGACTTAAAAATGCATCATCCAAGACATTTCAGGGATTAGCTTTGATTCCATTAATTCATAAAAACTTCAAAGGCAGCTCCTACCAGGAAAAAAATTCTTTCTTTTCATCTTCGTGGTGCTACGTATTTTGCTTTTCCTCCTCTAAATGTCTAATCCACAGGCTCATTTAAGTAATAAGCACATGTACAGCACAATAAAGAACAGATAGCTGCAAATAATCCTGATTTCTCATGTTATTCATATTGATGCATATCAGGAATAAAATTCCTCTCTTGAATTATTTGCCTCTTTACCAAACATAAAATGCTTCTTTCTTGAAACAGTGTGATTAATTTCTGACCTTTAGAGATCTCATTCAGTTATTATTATGCAGAAAATGTCTTTTGAGTAAAATTCTAATGATTAACAGGGTATTTTTGGATTTTGCTTTATCATATTAATAGCCGCACATGTGTACATTATTTTTTAATTAAAAGTATAATAATTGTACATAAACTCTTTTAAATGTCCTGCTTCTATATCCCCCTGAGATTATTCTATAAGAATTATAGAGAAAATGAGATAGAATTGGTATAAGCATGATATGTAGATCAAAACTAGAACACTTATGCCACTAAAAAACCAATCAAATATCCTCAAGTATCAGTGCAGAGACTTCAGTCTCAGTTTAATGTGTAGCTGGATGTACCAAATCCTAAATCCACCATCCCTGTTTTAGTTCTGAGCTGAAGCCAGAACAGAACTGCAGATTCATAGCAACATTAGGCCCCAAAATAATTGATCCAACCAAATACCCCCATGTCCCTCAAACCAGATCATGGAGTGCCCTGTCTTCTCCTTTTAACTCTTTTGAGCCACCACTTCCTGGGCAGCCTCTTCCAAGGTTTGACCACTCTTCCAGTGAAAGAATTTCTCCTGTTATCCAACCTGAGGTTGCTTCACCTGTCCCATTCCTTGCTGCCTGGGAAGAGAGCTGACCCCCACCACACTCTCCTGTCAGAGAGTGCTGCAGAGCAATCACATCTCCCTCAGCCTTTTCTTCCCCAGATTAAACACTCCTAAGACCAACACTCCAAGAATTTCATTCATTCCAGCCCCTCATGGATCTCAAGCTGTCCTAAAAGTGAAGTTGCTGGAGGTGCTGCTTCACTGAGCTGCAGCTCTGGGGCATACAGAGAGAATTTGAGGTATTTGGAGAATTTTGGCATATCACGCCTGCCTAGCACCACGATCTGTGTCAGACACCCAGAAAACCTGGCTTTTCAAGCTCCTGCCTAGGGAAGCTGAGCCTTGGAGGGTGTTAATACCACTGGCAATTGAGAGCCTGTTTGGCAGGGGTCTGTCTAACATGAGCTCTGCTTTCATCAGCCCTGTGACAGCAAGACATGTCTCTGTTTAAGAACAACCAAGACCCAACACTTCAAAGGACTTCTCCTTTCTTTTTTATACCCACTCCCCCTCTCTGATAACTAATCCAACTTAAAATATATGGCTTGCAAATACAAACCTGATTTGTGACCTACCCAGATTAAAGAAGAGCCTTTGTTCTTCCCTCGGAATGTCTTACACACCAAAGGATAATTATGCGAGGTACAACCCCTGTAATCATCTCTGTGACAAAACACCCAATCTGCAATGAAAAGATTCCAACAGAAATGTAAATAATGAATGTAGAGAACACAGTCAAAACACTGCCTTCAGATTTATTTCAATTGCCTTGTTGATGAAAATATAACTTTGGTAACCAAAAATATTCTGTGCTGTGATATCCCAGTAAACAAAACTATCTTGGAGAGATAGACAGATCTTTAGGGAAATGTCTCTAGATTCACTAACAGTTTAACATATCAAGCAAGTCTATATACATTTAAGGAAATTATGATTTGTCTTTGAAATGCAACACATTGAATCAGAGACTCTAAAGCATTATCAAATCTTGAGCTGGAGAGGCCACAAGGAGAAGGAATGAAGAGAAGAAGACCAAACTACAGAATGGTATAAGAACACCCAGACAGACTTACCTTGTCATGCTTTTGAAATCACAGCTGTCCTTTCTCTCCCAGCGTCTCGTTTTTTCACTCATGCTCATTTTTAAAGCTGAATGTTGAATAAGATAAATCAGATCAAGAAGGGACCCAAACATATAGCTTGGTCTCACACACAGCAAACACAACAATGTGGAATTACAGCTTCTTTGAATATCCTGTGGTCCTGGATCTCACACAGGACTTGGTAAACTGGGGGGAATACAGCAGAAGGCCATGAGAAAACTGCTGAATAGATCCAATCCCTGAGAGAAACTTGGTTCAGTCAGGAAACTTGACTAAAAAGCTCAGGCCTGCCAGGCCTGCCCAGGTCAGTTGGAACTGCTCAGTGCCCTCCAGCCCAAGCTGGGCCAACCTGTGGTTTCTGCAAGGCTGTGACTTTAATCATATCTGCCCAGAGCCAAAGTCCCCGCTTGGAGCTGAGAGAATTGTTCATTAAATCTGTAGCTCTTCCCATACACCTTCAGCTCCTTGAAGATGGAGAGCTGTTAGCTGGCTTAAACATTTTTAAAAGTGCATGGGAGAGTAAGTTGAATTAAGCTATGTGTGTCACTAATTAAAATCATTGAGACTTGAGTGGGCCTTAAGGGCAAAAATCTGTTCCTTTTAAAAGGAACACACATAAATACTCTGGGAACATTTAAATATAATTATTATAGCCTTCAGGACTCTAGCCTAAAAGTATCAGAGTGACTGCATTCCTGATGGCAAAGTTTATTAGCACTGTTTATTTTTATTTTCATACAGTTATTACATGAATGCCTGGAAGTGACACTAGCACAGAAGATCTGTTAATAATACATTCTATATAAACACTTGGATTACTTTTGTTCATCTAATTTATTTCAAGGCAAATTTTAAATCTGAAAACATGATAGTTGAAGAAATTTTAGTTCCTTTTTCACAGAAGAGGCAAGAATTGCATTTTTGTTCAGCAGTTAGGAACCAGCTCAAAGACACCTGCGTGTGCAAAGCTCCGTAACATTTCACAAAACTATAAAAAAAACCAAAGAGAAAACAATTTCAACCTCTTGATTTTTCCATCATGACTTTTCTGGGAAACAGTTGTTTTCTCCTTCTTGTTGCAAGTCTGGCATAAACGTGGATCTAAGTCAAGATCTAAGCCTAAACCTAGATCAAGACACTTGGCCTGCTATATGCTCTGCTCCTAGTAGTAACCAATATTTTGCTGTGTTGCTGTCAGGCAGTTTTGGTGGCACAGCAGTGATCCTGCTGTAACTAATAGATATTAAAAACACACAGTTACCACACATTTATGACTATACACATAAATGTATGTTTTAATGGCCTATTACTTTGTGTATAGCACGATTTAACAACCCCAGGATAAGGATGTATGCATGGCTAGGTTGTTTTAAAAAGGCTTTATATCCTTGGCAAGCCAGATCTCAAAAGCTATTGAAGGAGCTCAGAAGATGTAAAAGAGGTTTCCAAGGAATCCAGTAAAAAATGAGGAGAGCAGAGGCTTGAGGGGGAAAGCACAGAAATATCAGAAACCCCAGCTAAATGAACACAGATCAATGATGATCAATCACTGATCAATAATGAAAGCAGGGTAGAACCAGGTACAGATCATGAGTGGAATGTGTATAGAGCTCTGAAATACCTTCTACTGCTGCTGGTGACTGAGAGCATAGACAGAACCACCTTTAACTGTATGCAAGGCTCCAGTTAAATTAACTATTAAACTGCAGAACAGCATAAGAAAGACTGATTACTTCGACAACCTGTGATATTACAAACTAAGTATTTGTTATCACAAAAAGGAAATCAAAGTCTTGGCCTATGTTACCATAATCCTCCATCCTTGAAGCTGGGAATTCACATACAAAGATAGATTTATTTCCTTGTCATGTTTCCAAAGCATACTTCACACAAGTGTCAAACCATTAGGAGAAATGAATCATTATGCTTCTGACCTTTTGAAAGTAGATTACAGAACTGTGATCAAATCTCATTAGAATTGTGTATCCACAAAGCCACTTCAGCAATCCAAAAATCAGGGTAAAGCATTCTTAAACGATTTTGGTTTTGCACTGCAAAGAGGTTTAACCATGGCTAAGAGGAATTTTGTAACTATCCATTCATTAACTTTGAGATTTGCCATTCATATGCAGGAACTCTGAAGGATCAACCTATACTTTTAAAGATAAGACACAGAGGAAGTCTTTTATCTTTAAAGACTGGGCAAAAAGGCTAAAGACTGAGAAGAAGGCACCAAAGTGACTCATTCAGAAATAATCTTATAAGTTCCATTTTAAATTAATGAAATAATTAAAAATCACTAATGAAGGAGCTGATAATCCAACAAGAGCTGGCTGAATATTGGGCTGGGGTCTTGTGCAGACATCACAGGTAAGCAGAGAACATTGATGGCAACAGGCAGAGCTATTTGGGATATTAATGACACCAGACTCAGGTAGAGCTGTGCACACCTGCCAGAAGGATGGAACTGGACTCTGCTGGAAGTAGGAAAGTAAAGGAATGTGTGTTAAATGCCTATATGCACGAGATGCAAGTTGAATTTCCAGCTTGTCTCTTTTTCCTTGCTGGGCTCCCAGGCCCATTTCCTCCAGGAGAGGAAGATCTCCTGCATTCCAGGGCTCTATCCCAGCCCCCTCTGACCCCCAGCTGCACCTGCCCTGCTCTAACAGGAGTGCACCAGCCACTCTGCTGCTGCTCTTTGCTAACAGATTTTAGTTGTCCCCACAAACCTTTAAAAAAATAGTCTTTACTTTACTTTTGTGGTGTAAAATTGATGCCTGATGTGAAATTTTCCTTAACGAATATTTGCTGGAGCTGGACATCTGCCTGTTTGCAGAAGATCTTTAAACCCTCAGTGAATCATTACTGCAGCTCCCCTGTCTCACAGGCAGCTCATATTTAATCTGTATGTTCTTTAAATGCAAAGCATGCTATATTTAGTGTTCAAACTGCAGCATTAGTAAACTGAGCCTTCACTTATGTGTGCATGTGGGTGAATTGGGTGTCTCACAAAGGATTCAAACAGATGCTTTAGCTTTAATGATATTTCTAATCATCTCACTTATGCCCCAAGGATATTTTCTTATGCTTTATTCTCCTGTCATGATTTCTACTCATTACAGTAAAATGTTATTTTACATGTACTTTTTTATATTTGAACTTGCTTCAACATCAGCTCCTTAACAATTTCACTTTTTTTTAACACACACTTTCCTTGTGCTGTCTAATTATAGGTACTGTCCTCAAAGGCATAGGCAGAGCAGATAAAAACAATCACACAATTCAGTGGTGACTTGTAATCTTTAGTGTTGACATCAGTGATGATTATTATGCACTTTCCTAGGGGGGAAAGTTGGGAATAAAGTCAGCTAAAGTCCAAGGCCAGGCTGCACAGAGCTTGGAGCAACCTGGGATAGTGGAAATTTTCCCTGCCCATGGCAGGGGGTGGAAATGGATTGGCTTTAAAGGTTCTCTCCAATTCAAACCTTTCTATGATTCTATGTTTCTATACATTTTTAAACACCAAACTTCCTTTTTGCTCTCTGTATTTTCCCCCTAGATACTGCAGCCTTACAACCCTGTCTATTAAACCAGTGCATGCTTAAAGATCACATTTAAATTCTGATTTTATGAAACATAAATCCATACATTAGTCCCCTTATAGCAAGTAAGTATGGTGTAAATTGTTTTATTCCATGCAAGTCATATTTCAGAAAAAAAACCACAAACCACCTTTTCTGTGTGTATGGATGTGCCAATTCTTGTGGGAGAGTCAAAGAAACCGTTGTTGGAAAAAAAGGAGAAAAAAAGAGGAAAATATTCTAATTCTTGGTGGAAAGTTTGATCCAGGAAAAACAGCTGGGAATGACAGAATTCCTTCTCTGGGAAAGCTCATCTTACAACCATGAAAGCAATGACTCGGTAAGTATTTGTGAGGAAACAAAATGAGGGAAAAATATGGGAGGGAGGAAGGTGTAAGTGTGAAAAGGAATCACGTGCAGGGGAAGAATTCTGCCTTGGTCAGAATCAATTGATTCACAGAAAAGCCAGATATTTATCTGTTAGGAAAAAGGAAATATAGTGTCATTGTAAAATTTAATTTTTTATGTAGGAGCACAGAAAAAAAGAGGATTTTTCAGAACCCAGAATTCTATGCAGGCCAGCAATGGCAGCTTCAGCAATTTCACTGCTCAAACCTGCCCTGCAAATTACAAGCCTTAAATTGGCCAGGCTCACACAGAAGTCAAACTGTAATTAAAATCTTGATCCATTATTTTATGTGGACATTGATTCAGAGTAAGAAAAAAGGCCAAGTTTTCTGATTAAAAACTTTAAATTTCATTGAAAAAAAATGATAGAAAACCTCTGGCAGAAATAGTTGGCAAAGTAAATTTGAGAAGCAAAATTTGTAAGTTTTATTATCTAAAAAAATTAATGAGCAGTAGATATTGATTATCCAAAACGAATAAAAAACCCTGAAAATCCCAAATACTCCTACAAATTTGCAATCTGAAATTAATCACCCACAGCCATATGTCTTTGCTTTTGAAGAACATCTGACAGATTAAGTTTGGTGGGATTAAAGGCTAAGGAATTTTTCCTAAATCATATTTTCAGTAATTGTATTTGAAACACACATGTTGGTATCCCATCAATAAACACAGCAATGGTGTGGGACAAAATTAGAACTGATTAATTAATCTGAAATAGAAAAATAAGGGCTTTGAAGTTCTAGAAAATTATTGCAACGTACATATTGTTCCTTTAAAAATAGTGTTAAAAGCAAAGCAAAATTCTGTCAAAATAGATAAGGGTCCATTGAAAATAATTATTTACTTAATAGGTTTTCCATTCACAGAAGAGACTAAACAGGTATAAATTTTTACCTGTCAACAGATGCTTTGCCCAGTTGCATGTTTTGGGGAATTTTTTAGCTTTTTTAGAAGTTTATTTAAAAAAATAGGAAAAATTATGTTTTCCTTCTATTTTTTCAAAGCCTGTTCCAACTGGTTTAATCAAGAACCACTCCATTTGTCTTGTGTCCTTTATTAAATCTTGCTAATGCTTTTGATAAAGGATTTTTTTGGTGTGCCTTCAAAGCCAGTATTTCCCTCTTCTTTATTTCTTGCTTTTGCAGTCACAATTTGCCGAGATAAAGACTGGACACATGCAGATTTATGTGAAATAAAAACAAACATTTCAGTTGGCAACAGACCCTGTCTCAACCAAATACACTTAATTTGCAGAGAATATAAAGAATTTAATTTTATTTAGCGAAGATTAAACTCCAGTCTGTCTAAATCTTGGTCTTAGACCTAACACAAATACTTTATTTCTGAAATGTGTCAAATCCAGCCTTGTGACTCTTCCTTTTTGGGGAGGACAGGGAGAAGTGAAGAATTTGCCAACCAAACTGACCTTTGGGAGAGGAAAAGTGTCCCACGGTGATTTTTTTTGCCCTCGGGACACACAAACCACTGTGTGCAATGCACACACCAGCCCTGATGCCTGTAAATATTAACTCTGATGCTTTGAAAGCCTCCTGCAGATATTTGATACATTTCCAGTTGCATGCTGGCTGTAAAAATTGTCATTTATGAAGTTGATTTATTTTAATTAAGAACATAAGCGATCCCGAGTCTCTCGAGATTTGCTGGAATGACTCATGCACTCATATTTGTCTTATTACCTGGGAATTTAATATAAAACTAAATCAAATTTTTCTTCCTACTGGAGGTTTCTGCATCAGAAATCTACTGATTTAATGATTAGAGTACTTAAAGAAAGGATAATACTTTATTTTCTGTTTTAACCAGCTATGAAGACTTGCAGAAGGTGTTCACATTTATTATGTTATGATTTATATAATCTGTAATTTTTTCCCCTCATAGCTGAGCACGAATGCATGAACATCTTGATTTCAGACTTTATTTGAAAACGACTCCAAGCATCCTAAAACTTATTCAGCCAAATTAATCTCTTTATATAATGGATAATTTGTCACTATTCATGAAACCCTAAAGAGCAATACTCTATAATTTCTACAGTAGAAGTCTCTGGTTGTCTTAAATTACAGGCAACTATATCACCAAGAGAGTGAATTTCCAACTTTCACCAGAGACTGAGTATTCCAAAGTTTTTAGGAGGAAATCATTACTCATATGTACCACTCACAACTGGAGTTAAATTTTGGGGAAGCATGGCCTTCACCTTGTGCAGGAAAAGCCAAAACGTCATAAATACTTTATACAAAAAAACTTCCTATGATTAAGTCTCTAAACTTCTAATATCTCAAAATTCTAATTAGCTAATTGCATAATTCTAAAGAATAAAATTTGCCATCTGCTAGAAATGGAAGCCCAATTAGGAAAGAAAAAAAAAGCATACTCTAACAACTGTGTGTCATGGAAAGTCCAGCAGGAATATCTTTTATCTTCCTTTATACTCACTTTTCCGAGTGTGGTAGCCTATTATGTACATGAAGAAGCATCATAGCATTTGCTAAAATATCATTAAAATTTATATTATTTATTCCATTCTAAAGGGGCAAGAGTATCCCTGTGGAGCCCTCTGAGTTTTTTATTATAATAATGCTTTGTATTTGCAGATATGCAACCAGGAAATCTATTATAAAGAGAAAGATTAAAGAAGGAATTATCATGAAATTTTAGAGGTTACCCTTGAGACTGAAGTTCTTCTGGGACCATGGCTTCACATCGTGCTGAAATTCCTCTGAACTGGGGAAATCTTCTACAGGTAATGATGTTCTTTGGGAAAAAAAATCACAAAATTTTGGTGTTTCTCTCTTAAAAACCACCCCAGACACCCCTGAATCACACATGGATGAGAAGGGACAGAAAACTCTGCACAGAGTTCAGCTGTTCTTGCATGAAGAAATATCAGCCCATTTGGACTTGGAGTCAATTTGAGTTTTTATCATAAGGCATTTTAAGTATTTGCCCACTAATGATACATCTGCTGTCTGCAGAAGATGAATAGGGTGTGTCGAGTAAGCATTTAACCATCCAATTAATATAATTGTTAGACAATGAAGATCAAATCATTGGCAAAAATTAGCTTGTTATGTTCTAATAAGGCAAAAAGCAAAAATATTATATTCTAGTAAGGCAAAAGTCCAAAATTTATGTTTCTGCTAAAGGAATTACAAAGCACTTTCCAAACAACAAAAAATAAACCCCAACAAAACTGCACAGAAGTTCTGTGAATTTTTTATGTAAAGTAGTATTTCTTCCTCCACTTATTTGACAATAAGATTTTGAACATCATTGTGTTCTCCCAGTTTTATACCAATCTCTCAAAAACAACTGGTTTCTTTTCTACTTCTATTAAACTCCTCAAATATCAAAGTCCAGTGGAAAATATTTAAAATATTTTAAAAGTTTAAAATAAATATAAGCTATTTCCAAGTTTCTTTGTCCCTGGCAAGGGATTTGAAAATTAATTTAAATTTCCTTCCAACTCAGAAAATTCCATGATTTTAGGTCAGGAATCCACACTGTAGAGGCAGCTCACCACGGGTCTTCCTCCTCCTCAGCATGACTCTTGAAGAAGTTACAGATGGAAAACAAAAAGCCAGATGCAAAATCTTTGTTACATGGAAAGTAAAAACAAAGGTTTAGATACAGAAAGACTTAACATCTTAAGTCACTCATTTTTATTTTGCAAGACAAACCAGACATAATTTGAAATGGCTCAGTGAGCTGTAAAAAATTGACAGTAGATGTATGTGAGAAGACTGAAAAAGCAATTATCTGAGACTAATTTGAGTTTATCAGGCAGAAATTAGACTTTTATGGGTAAAGTTAGAGCTTTGTATTAAAAATGATGCATTAAAATATATAAAATTTCAGGGGTAATATAGTTAAAACTTCCTTGGCAAATAACTGATTTTCTGTCTGCACAGCTCCTGCCTTTTCGACAGCTTTTATTCAAGTAGGAAACATTCTAAAATAACAGATAATAAAAAATACTGTGATACATAAAAAAAAGAAGGGAAAATTTCTCTTTGGCTTTGTATCTGACTTCTGCAACATTAGGGATGCCAAACTATTATTGTCAGTTCCTAAAGAGGTTGGACAGGGTTCAAATCAGAGGTGCAGCTCTTGTAAAACAGTTTTTGGAAGAGCTGCATTAACATGAACGCACTTAGTCCTTCACTGACCCCAGAGAAGAATTCATAAAGCAGTTTAGAGGTTTTTCTCCATTTTAAAAAGTGAATAGATGCTATACCAGAGCAAAAGTCTAATTATACTATGCAATTACATCAGAGTTTCTCCTCTTAAATGTTAAAAGCATTAAGAAAAATGCATTTTATTGCTCACATTTATAAGAACCCCCCTGTTTTCCCTGCAATATTCCATACAGGAGTTACTTTTTAGTGGCCAAACTCTTGCTTTTGTAATTTTCCAATAAAATAAGGAACTGTTTAGAGTACATTCACATCCAACATGAAAGAATGTCCCTCACGATGCAAAATGGATGTCCTGAAGGGTAGGAAATAGAAATGAAAGGCTAAACTTTGAGCCTGTGAATAAACTATTGAATAACTGCCTTATTAATCACTTTTTAAAGTATTAAATGCACTTTGTGGAGTGCAAAGCATTCCAATAAACACTGGACTGAATTTATTTGTACAAGTAAGCTTAATTCTAGCATTTCCTCAGTTGTCAGTCATCAGCCCTGCTGTCTCTTTCATCATAATTTACCTGGGAACTCTATACATAATGACTCCTATAATTATATTTTTCCTACAATAATTCTGAATGCTTCAGAGAAATTGTTTATTGCAGGAGGGAAGGACTAGAATTGTTCTGTAAGATCATTATGAAATCTTTTGTCTTGAAAAACTGTCTTCATTGCACAATTTAATTTACTTGATTAGATGTAAAAGAGAATTGAAAAAAGGAAACAAGAAGTCAAACATAAGGAGCCTTTCACTAAATGTGGTAAAATTTAGATTCCTGGCAGGAATTCTTTCATTTCAAAAGATTCATATCTTAATGAGCCTTGGAGAAGCCTTTATTGTCTCTCTAGTGAAGAACAATTGTTCTCCAGCCCATAATTGCAGATTTGGTTGATAACTGAACCTTTTCTCTTCCCAGAGTCCTGTCAATGAAAAATATTGGTGCAATTGGTGAGCACACTTTGCAAACAGGTGCAAATTTCTGGGATCTAATAATAATTACAAGTTCTGATGACTTTCTGAAACAACCAGAAAAAAGCAAAATTAATTCCTCGTATTTCAGTAGCCAACGTATTCTAGGAAAAATTCCCACATTCGGTAATTCAGTTCAACTGGAAAATTACACTGAGGTTGTATTTACTGAATAGACACAATACCCTGAAGAGTTTCTGAAGGACAATTTGTAAGCCAAACTTGTTGCCAAAGAAATAATATTTTACCACATCTGTCCTTTAAAACATCAAGATTTTCTTCTGGTCAGGTGGTCTAAATTCTCTGTCAGGTCGATTCCTGAAAAACTTTACTGATAATATTCCATTGTCATGGAAGAGGAAAGGTCAAGGTTTGTCACATCCCCTCTAGATCAGAGGGTGTGTCTGAAATGACACCATAAATACCACAGGGATATGTTCCTTAGCACAATTTATAGTCAACTGGCTTTGGGGAGCGGGGAGGAGACAAAGATAAGGAGGAGGAATTCTTCTGAAAATGAGTTTTGTGCATGTAAATGTTTTTAATAACCCAGATGTTTTGATAGTGCTGCCCTCCACAAATGGTGGCAAGTGCTTCTCCAGGGTGTTTTTCCTCCCTGCCTGAGATGTTCACAAAAATGAGAATGGAGGTTATCTTCAGTCCCTGAAATTCGGAGCACATTACTGCAAACAGGCTGAAGGAGGGGCTCTTTTCCTAATGTCAGTCCTTGATCATTCCCAGATTTGTCCCTAAAGGCACTTCCCATTTTTTTTAGCCAAGCCTAATTCATTTTTTTAATTAAAATGATAATATTCCATCCATATTCCTTTGAGAAGAGCTTAGCCTTTACATTACCATTATGTGCTATCTTACATGTCTTTACATGATAATGATTTTGCTGTTACTCAATAACTATGCTAATTTCAAACACAGGAGGTAAGATTATCTCCCTCCCGGTGCTTCCACCCTGAAAGATGCAGCCCTTTTTCCCCTTTACATAAACATCATTCCCAGGTCCTTCCCACTATCACAGCCTTCCATAATCTGTTGGTTTTTATGTACATAGCACTGATCCTTGTCGTCCCTAAGTCTATGCAACAGCAGGATAATCAGGAGCTCACGATGAAATCACCACATTCTTGTGTTAGTCTCAATTTACATCGAGCACAGCTCTGCAGCTGCTAATCCCATACTTGGCTACACCTCAACAATTACATTTACAGGTCACAGATTGTTTCATTCTTTTCATTTTTGAAGCTATCATGAACAAATAAATAAATTGATAAACATTTCAGCATCTGACCAAGCGATGAAAGCACAAGCATTTAAGATACAATAAGTACAAAGAGCATCTTTAGTTTAAAGTTTAATTTTTAGTTTAATTTTTACTGTGTTTCTTTAGGGGAGGGTATCTCACCAATCCATACCAACATCTCCAAGGGGTGCCAGGGGATGGTGCCAGGCTCTGTTCAGTGGTGCCAGTGACAGGATGAGGAGCAGTGCCCATAAATGACAACAGAAGAATCTACACCTCATCATGAGGAAGAACTTTCTGTGGGGAGGACAGAGCACTGGAGCAGCTGCCCAGGGAGGGCGTCGAGTCTCCCTCTCAGGGGGCATCCCAAACACATCTGGACACATTCCTGTGCCACCTGCTCCAGGTGACTCTGCCATGGCAAGGACTTGGACTGGGTGATCTCCAGATGTCCCTTCCAACCCTGACTTTTCTCTGATTCTGTGTCATAGAAAACAGTTTTTGCCTTATTTTGAATGTAAGTTTATGCTAAGTTTAATGAGGCTTGCTGAATCTGACACATCCTATCTGGATACCACAGTGATAGATACATTAGGTATACCAAAATAGATATATTAGACAGGCGGAATTAGCACTGTATGTGCTAAGGTTGATTGATTACTTGATGAGTATTATATTCCCTTTACTGTTCTCTAAACCCCAGCTTTATTAACTCCAACCAATTTTCTCCAACTCTTCAATTTGTAGAACTAATTGTGCCTCGTTGCAGCTTCCTCCATTTCACTGATGAAGACTTAAGAGACAGAAGACTTCTGCAGATAGAAGTTGACTATATACATAAAAAGCAGATTTTTATAAACTGAAACTTGTTTAACCATATTTATATGTTAATTGAAATGTTTATATACAGGCAAATGCCTGTATATGAATATTTAATAAATTTAATTCTGGATTTTACTTTTCCCTACATGAGAATCTGAATTTTGGTTGACTACAGATTCCATAAAATCTTTACAATCTTTCTTTATTAACAATAAAAAGGTACGGAGATATTTGTGTTGTCTTCATTGTTTCTGAATTAAATTTATAGCAGTAAAGCCTATACTTGTGATTTACAGAGGAGAGTGTCTTTTCTCCTGCTCAGAGCATCGATTTTCTATACCTATTTAAAGGAGGCACTGCATCTATAGAACATGTAATGAATAACATCTTCATAGGCAGAAAGGCACTCTAAACAAACATTTGCAAGGATTGATCTCACCTTTGTTTTGCCCTCTGTCTAGGGAAACGTGTTGTGTAGATTGTTATTAGTATTAACCTAATTTTCATGGCAATATGTTTGTTCTCTGTCCAGATAAAGAAAACATATATTAGAATTAATTTGATATTAAATTTAGAATCTTGCATAAGTTTAGAACTTAAACTGTTCCTGATCATATAACACTTGAATCAAAAGTTCTGTTTAGCCAAATCAGCTGCATTAAACAGTTTGCAACAGGAACTGGTCTTTGGAAAGCAATCATGTCATTATTACAGAGGCATAAAATTGACTGTTCAGAGTTATTGTAGCACTGTATGAAACAATAACTTTTTTCACAATTAAAAACATATTTGCTGTGGGAATTTAAAGACAAAAGTTATTTATTGTGTATTTTAGTTACAGCAAGTCAGAGTGAAGTCAGATTGTAAATTCAGCATTTACTACTTATTTATGTTTTAGTTTGACACAATAATCAATTTTTATTTATTTGTTGAGGTTTTTTTTTTTTTAGCAGAAAATACACTGTCATAATTTTGTTTTCTTTTGTCATCATCAGTCAGCTCCCACAAGAAGAGCTCCACTGCTAAACAACCCTCCCAAGCAGCAATGGCAGCATAATTAGGTCTCTGCAGACTTATTCCGAAACCACTTAGTGCAAAGGCGTAATCTCCTGTCATGACATAATAATGTGGTCTCCAAGGGCCGGCTCAGAGCTTGCTTTGACACTGCAATGGCAGGAAAATGACTTTGTGCGACTGCAGGGGTTTGTGCTGAAGGAAGTTCTGCCCTGCAGAGCCCCCTCGGTGCCTCACTCTGTCCTCAGGGCCAGCCTAGGGGCACCATCCTCTGTGACGCCTTAAGATTTTAGCCTTTCTGTTTTTCAAATCCTGTATTTCATTAGTGCGTGGCTCTAAACTCCATATAAAGCGTTAGTTGACTGTCCTCACGTGTTGGTCAGACAAAACAATCCCTCCAGGCCTCTGATCCAAGGACACCCTACAGCCTCAGGCCCCGAAAAGTATTAAAATAATGAACTGGGGAGGAAAGTAAACTTTGAATGAATGAATGTGACTTCGTTACCTGGAGCTGTTATTGTAGAATTATCTCCTGATATGTAAATGAGCCAAACTTACCTCTGTCTGAAAAACTCATGACCATCGTCCCTCTTTGTCATAGCCTCTCTGGGAGGCTTCTGATTGCCCAAGGTCAGAAGGCCTATTGAAGGCCTTTAATAAATATCTACTTTATTCTCTTAACTTTGTCCAGCCTCTGTTCTAGGTGGTCACTCCAAGGCACCTTCTGAAGGCAGAGCACAGCAAACCAAGGTTGTTGGATGGTAAAAAATCCACCTGTGAGGGGCTGGGGGTCAAGGGGGCTGTGCTGCTCACAGAACCCTTTGTTTCTAGCCAGGGTCACCCTGTAAAAAACCCTCTAGACCCTAAAACAACCATGGGAGGACAAAACCCCCAGGAGCTTTCTCCAAGTCTATCAATTCCTAATATTTTACATCTTAAATTTTAGAAGAAATGAAGAAATAGGATATCACAGAACCACAGAATGGTTTGGGTTGTGTGGGAAAGCAGGCCTCAGAAACAGAAAGAGCAGAGAGGGTACAGTGATACAGTAAACAAGGACATGAAACAATAGTCTGAGTTTTTAGGCTTGGCTAGGATAGACTTTAAGATTGCAGAAAAATCTGCTTAGCAAGATAGCAGAAGGTTTTAAACTTAATAATGGAGTATTGTTTATTATTAACAGAAAGCATCCAAGCATTGTTTGCAGCAGGTGTGTGTGTGCTTTCAGTGACTGGTAGAACAATTGTCTGTGAGCTTTAGCAATGTGCAATTGGCTGGAAAACTTTTAAAATGCCCTGGGACAAAGAGACCTTTGGCTGCAGCTGGCAGATGGGAGCTGTTGCCGTCTTTCAGTTGTTCAACCGTGTACATGAGGCTGATGCTGCAATAAAAGCTCGAAGAACTTCTTATAGCAGTTCTGTCCCATTTGCGCGCAAACTTCCAACACAGGCCTGGAAGGGATCTTAAAGACCAT
>VWYP01013191.1:0-15316 GCA_013400435.1 Pycnonotus jocosus
AGGAAGAAAAGAAGAAACAGTTTTGGTCAGGGTCAGTAAGGCCTGACATTTCTGGTTTCAACAAAGAATTTACTTTTAATGATATTTCCCACTATTATCATAGATGCATAAGGCATTTTTTGCCCTCACTTTTTGTTTTTTTAGTAGCCAGATTTTGAATTTAACTTTTTAAAAGACTCATGAATCAAACATCTAGGGGAAAGACACTTTTTGTTAGGGGAGCACCTTTTAGAGCAGCAATTGAAAATAGCGATGCTATGAGCAAAAAATCGCGGCGTAGATAAACGAAGATATTTCCAGAACATAGAAAAACCTTAATGTCATGGAGAGTGACTAAGCCTTATTGATTATTACAAGTAAGCCTCATCACTACTCACAGAGTCCTCTGTGTTTTTGGTAAGCTGTTCATGTGAAAAATAAGCTACAGCAATATAATAGCAAAGTATTAATCTACTGCTTCTGAAACTGTAACAATGCAGCAGGATTTCAAAGTGCTCCTACTGGAGCCAGAAGAAAGAATGAAGAATGTTGTGGTTCTGGAAATGCAGCAAACATGTGATGTATTTTGCACAGGTAACAGAAAAAGCAAACAGGTGCAGCTGTTGGGTAAAGCTCCATTCGAAATCTCATTTTAGCAACAACAAAGTAGCAGGCATTGCCTGCACTTGAGATAGGATGATTAACACTGCAAGCTGAAAGAGTTTGAGCAAATGGCAAATATAAAACAGTAATTTCCTTCCTCAGAGAGTGCTGAGTTTTCATTAACATTCCTGTGTCCAAGAATTTTTTCTTTACCCTTTTAAGAGAACTTCAGCTGGATTAAGTACAGTGCTGATGACTACTTTTCTTTATAACTGCTCATTTTATTTTACTTTTCTAAATTTTTGTTTAAAAATGTTTTCATTGTTCAGCTTCCCTATCACACAACCTCACAAATCTGTCCTGCCTGCTTTTAAGTGCACAGTAGTAATTCCTTTATCTTGTTTACGCCTCCTACTCTTAAATGTTATCAACATTTTAGCATGTCTAACTGGGATCTAAGGCTTAATCAACTTTTTAATGGACCTAATATCCTAAACAAAGCAAAAAAAAAAAAAAAAAACCCAAATAAAAAACCCCAAGATGACCTTTGAAACAGACACATTTCGAGCCAATATTTTGGATCAAAATGTTCAGTTCTGACAAAATTTATTGTTACTATTCCTTTTAAATCTTTTGCCTCCCCAGCACGTCCGGATAAATTTTAGACTCACAAGCATCAGTGGCTGGATTATTCATGGGAATGTTCAGGTTTTAAATCTGGACTGACATTCCCTTATTCTCAATTGCACTCAGGTTGGTCTGCAGAAATGTCAAAAAAAATGGGAGAATGATTCTGATCATCCAGAAATGAATTCCGCATTCTCAATTCCTCTCTTGAGTCTCTCTAAATTCAACTTTAAAGGAAGAAATTTATGCAGTCTGCTGGATTTCAAAGAACAAAGAATGAATGGTTTCTTCATACACATTTTTATTTAATGCATAGAAATTCTTGATTTTCTGCACCTTTTCTCTACATTAATATCTTTATGAGTGGTTTAAAATGCTTTTCTATCAAAAGAAGAATTAATTTAATGGGAGTTTCTGTAAAACTCCTGTATAAGAATCTGTATAAGAATCTCTAAACAGGGAGGGTTGTGTAGTGATTTTACAATGCTTTTATCTAGACATTAATTGAAGTACATATGTATTTAGTAAGAACACTCTCACCTTATGGGGTTTTTTTCCCTGTTACAACAACAACTCCATAATTTAAATCTAAGACAAACCTACAGTGACAAACCTTTTTAATTTTGCAACTGTGCTACATAAAACCTGAAACTCAGTAGCATACTTCCTTTAATACAAGAAAAGGCATGTGAAGACACAGGTGTACAACAGGGACTGGGCTTCTGCTGTCAAACTCTGAAAGAAACTTAAAAAGCTTGTGGCTGTGCACATCGTACACATTTTACTTATACAAATCTTTGATATTTACCTATATACATCTTTGATTGATTTTTGCTCTTTATTTTGCTTACATTCACCAGTTGCTGAAACCAATTTTACATATGAATAAAAGGAAACAGCCATTCATTTACAATTTCCATAAGATAATATTAAGAATAATGGCATGTGGAAAACTGCTTTGGCAGTCAGATGAATCTATAGTTTTCTATTTTGGTTGGTAGAAGCTAATAGGGCCCTTGACCTTTATTTTTTTTTCTCCAGAGTTTATTTTTCATATTTGCATATTATCTGTAGTATTTGATATGCAAGTGTCTTTTATTATTTACTTATAATACGGTAGTTTTATTTTTGTCTTGTATAGGGCAAAAAATCCATTAAAGAAAACTCTTGATAAAGGGAAGTCACATAGGAAAATTGTTATGGAAGTCATTGTTTGAAGTACGCATCTAACAGAGAATCTGTTTGGGCAGTGTCTCAATCCTTTGCTCTGCTTGATGATGTGTTCAGTATTTTCAGTAATTCCACTAAAATACAGGGAGACTCTATATGCTGACAAGTTTTGAACATCTCCATGTTCTGTACAGAACTGATTTACATCCACGCAGAATGTAAGTATATATGTATATTCTAGGAAAATTATTATATACTAGTATATACTAGGAAATTCACCTTCTGTCTCCTAGATTTCCTGGGTAACTAAAATGCTAAATAGTTAAAAATGTTTTTGTTGTATAATTAATTGTCTGTTTTGTCACCACAAAACTGTTATCACAAAAATATAAAGAAAGTATAATGGTGGAAAGAAAAACTAGCTTTTTATATTACATAAAAGAAATGGCTTCCTCAGAAGGAGGTTGGAGGCTTGAGGGGCCTCACAATGGTAACTTCCTAACACCTATATTATAAATTTTCCTCCTCTTTAAACACCAGCAGTTAAAGATTTTATGTAAATGCAGGCATCAATGTTCCGTGAAGATGCATGAAAAGGAATGTGTCAGGCACTCTTAATCAGAAATAATGTGGGGTTTCATTCTTAAGTCAGAAATGTATGCTTAGGCCAGGAAACAGCAAAGCCATTTTCTCTAGCCAGGTTATGTAAGTAGCCAGCATCCTTCCAAAATGGCCACTGGTCTTGGGAGGTGACATGAAAGGGTTGGCCAGGGGACATGGTCCTGAGCAGGACACTTTACTGAGGTCCCCAGAGAATCCTGATGTTCACTTCATGCTCTCAGCTGGCTGAAAGTCCCTGAGAGTGGTCTGGGAGCAGACCCACAGGTTCACACTTTGTATGAAGGAATGAAAAAACCCTCTGTTTTTAATCACAGCGCTCTTGAAATTAAAATGTCAAGGTAGTAAAACATACTGTTATCCTAACTCAGTACCACAGATGATTTCTAGCTAACTATTAAATTAACTGTGCTGGAAAAGCACACACAGTCTTCTATGTCTCTTTCTTACAGGTTACAAAATAAAGCTCAAAACCATTGTTTAATACCTCACTTGCTTTATTACACAGTACTTCCTGGGGAAGAACTCAAATGAGTCAAGCTTGGAAAACAAGCATTGCCATACTGCCAGGGGAGAGACAGCATTTTTGCAGATGACTTGATTATCAGGAAGTGAACACAACAGAACAAATGGCTTCAATTCAGGAGTTACTGAAGGAAGGTTTTCTGAGAAAACACCATAAATGGAAAGGTAAAGGAAGAAAAAGGCAAGTATTTGTCACTTACACAACAATGATTACCTTCAAATGAAAAAATTACTCAAAGGACTGGGACATTGCAGCCTAATATGCTGCAAGCTTTGGAAAGAATCAAGTTTATACTGATGTTTTCAAGTGGAAAATTAAGGGGAGAAAGCTTGTTCCCTGCAAATTGTAAACTCACCATTATTTTTTTTTTCTGCTATCTGTTCTTGCCCAGAATAGAGTTTGTTATCAAATTGTTGCAATTCTCCTAAAAATTATTACAACAAGAAAACATTCATCCACATTAAAGAAATAGTGATTCAAAAGCCAAATGCTAGAAATGGCAAAATTTCACAGGTCTGCTCTATGTGATGAGAAGACAAAGATTTTTCTACTTTTTATCAACTTTTTATTCCAGAAATGCTCATTCATGCAAATCCTTATAGCAAAATGCTAGAACTATCTCCTTTTAAACAAAATCCAAATAAAAATAAACAACTTTAAACAACACTTAAACCCAACACTTCTTCTTTTAAATTGCTCATGACTGGATTTGAATGGATGTGAATAAAAGACAGAGGATGTTCTAGCAAACTGACAACTCTATAAATTTTTTCTATAATTACTAACTTTTTTTCATCATAATCTCTCAAAGCAACTTATGCCCAACAGGCTCCATAATCTATTTTACAGAACAGACTCATGAAATATATATTACATTAAATAAGAGAACCCTATAGCTCTACAGCATAGCACACAGCTCTATATTATATGCTGTAGCAGTAGACCCTACAGCTGTTCTGGAGCTCATTGGTTGTGGGTAGATGGCAGCTGCAACCATAAATAACTTTACAGACACTGGGAGAGTAGTTTATAAGAGTTTGTTCATGCTTTGAAGAGTTCTTTCCTCATTGCAACAAACTCTTTCTCATTATCCTACCCGTAGGTATAATTAAGGTGTCTCTTAAACTTTTGTTTAATCACATATTTAGTCTTAACAATCATAGAAAATTGTCACATCCCTTTAGAGTTTCGTTAAGTCCTCTGGAGGGATTTGAGATGTAGGTAGATTTTAAGTAATAAGCTTATATGCATGACCAAACTAGTAACAGAATGGAAGGATCCTAATTCAGGGTCTAATGTAGTAGAATACCTGCATCCTGAACAAAAATCCCATGAATCACAGAGGTTCCTTACACTATTAAAAATTAAATACATGCAAAGCTTACATGCTCTTCTGGATCTGGGACATAATATCTAAATTAGATGAAAATGAAATCTTATGTTGTATGAAAGCTCATGCTGACACTTGTTTCTGAAGTGGCAAAATTCTGCAAAAATGTTCAGGAAAACATAAGAAGGATTAGTCTAAAAGAGCGTCACCTCTTCCTTGTGAACTCAACTTCTTTCCCCTCAAAATCCTGTTTTCCTTTGATTTCAAAAACACCTCAGCAAATTAATCTGTGTGAAAATTAAACTGATAGAACAAGATACCATTGGATTGGAGATATTTTTGACAACTTTAGACAGAAAACGTCTTCATAATTTTGTGAACTGGGAAGGAAAAATGCAAGGACCATATGCTGAGTACAGATGACTATGAAGCCAATATGATTTCTCACAGGAACAGGGTATTATAAAGTGTTAACAATTTGCACTTCACAAGGTTTGCGTTGTCTGATATCAAAGTGCAAAATTATATCCTCAAGTGAAAGTTCAGAGAAGAAAATTAATTTATATAATTTGCTTTTGCATTGCTCACCCAAATAATATTTCCTCTGAGTTATATTGAATGGAACAAACTGTGGGAATGGCTAGCTATTTCTTATGAAATTGCTATAATCTCAACTAGTGTATCAAATTCAGCATATGAAGTTAGCTACTGGCTAAATCCTTGATTGTTCTTAATTTTTAACCCCATCGCCTAAAACCCCCCTAAAAATTAGGAAGGGAAAACTTACTACATTATTTCAAATCTAGTCCAAAAACTAGAGTTCATTTGAAAGTTTGACATGCACAGATACAAATTGTGAGACATCAATAGGTATCTTATGAGTCTAGACATAAGCTGAGGTTAATGACATCAAATTATTGACTGTGGGAAACACGAACACATCAAACACAAACACATCATTTTTTTCCTGCTCACAGAGTCTTACAAGGTATGAATCATTTTGAAGGAGGACAAAATAAGTGAAAGAACCCTTGAACCCTGGAAAAACAGAGGTTTGGGGGTAACCACATCCCATTTTTTTCTTTCTGGGTACCTGAAACTGAAACCTGAATGTGGATATGAAAGTAAATTTTTTCTTTCTTAACCTCTTTATATCATTTTCACTGGTTCACTTTTCTCTTTGATGAAAAATGTCACAGTCTTGTTTTAAATCATACATACACAGTATAAATGTTACTGAGGAGATAAATAGTTCTATTGGAGACATGAGATTGTTCTAAATATGGCTGAAGTTACAGAAATTGGACCAAATACCTTTTCTTTTCAAAGCCAAAGATATAAAGGCAAAACCCCCTAGACTTGTCTGAGATGAATTATGGTAGTCAATGAGATAAGTTAGAAATGTTAAGTTAGAAACAACATCTAGAAAAGCATCTATAAAAGAAACTTCTAACGTTCAGGATGATATAATCAAGTATTTCTCAACAAATCAGGAATTCAGCAAGTGTATCCTGGGGAACAAATGTAGCAAAGTCTTCAGTGTGACTGTTCCAACCTAAATGCCTGCAACAGCCTTCCATTTTTACTGCTATTTTTGCAGCTTTGTCAAAGCAGTTGACCTTTAAGTAATGTACAGAATATACACAGGCAACATATCAAATTAAACAGATTTCCTGGTTTTAACACATGACATTTAAATACTCTTTTTATTGAACAATTTATAAAACTTTTACGGAATACTAAAAATTTTGGAGACTTTAAAAATGTTAATCTTATAATTAACAGTCAAGGATATACTATCTTCACACATGCAAGACACTGATATTCCAAACCTATTGCTATGAACTTTCCAGTAATGCACCACCATCTGCTTTCATGCTAAAGCAGAATCTGCAGTTTTTTCCACTCGTGAGGGAATTTCACAATGAATCAGATAACACAGCTGACCTAATAAAGAAAGAATGATATGTTTAATGTTAAGGTCAAAAAGCTTATTTATACAGAAAGAAAGAAAAAAAAAAAAAGGGTAGCCCAGAGTACACTATCTACCCTTCATAATATTCCCTATCCATAAAATCCTCCCTTTCTATTGGATGAAAACAGTTATGTAGCACCCAGCACTGAGTAATGACGATTAATTTTACATGACAAACATATCTTCTATGCTGCATTTTAAGGCAGGTTTAAAATACATCTTGTACTAGCTTCTAATTTCCAATTAACTTTGGTAAATTGTAGTTAAAATAAAATAGAAAAATGGAAACACTGAAAGCAATATTAAAGGGAACAGAGGCCACAGATGGTTGCCCTTCCATGCTTCATACTAAATCCTCACTTTGGCCCTTTGGCATATAACCAGTGCTGATAACTTCAGTTTGAATTTGGCAAATACACTGACTTGTATGCATAACTTTCTATTTCCTTAGAAAAATGGAGATAGACTTCAATTTTCCAAAACTGTCATTTGGAGATATTTCAGAGGTATCTGTTTAGAGTAAGTACACTGTGTATTTAGATAAACTGCCTTGGTCTAATAGCTCCATAAGGACCATTATGACTTAAATGTATTTTTGTAAGGGTGGAACAAGCTGCTGAAGCTTACTAATCAAGGAACAATTGAATAAAAACAAGAAATTGCATTTAATAATACTCATCAAGTTAAAACAGATAACTGATACTGACATTTACTTGCTCTCACTCTATAAGGTTTTTATACACTGTAACAAAAATAGTTACTAAGAAACTAAGTGTATCATAGTTATTAAATCAACAAATTCACCCATGTTAGTGAAGCCAAGATATGCACAGAAGGTTTGTATGTAAAACCCTGTGTACCCCATGGGCACTGTTAACATGCTAGGTAAGTGTATGGTCAGTTTCTTGCTGAAATTTAGTTAATGGTAGGTACAAGACAGATCACAAAGATGATTAATGAAAATATATTGCTGAAATGTACAGGTATACATAATAGCATGCTTAAAACAGATCACGGCTATCTTTAAAGAGTGAAGAGAAATTTTCCTTGACTGTAATACAATTTCTGTATTGCATACATGACAATTTACTTTCTCCATTGGGAGGTCTATGGTAAATAATTATGAAATTATTGCAGATGCTCTTATCTCCTGTAATAATGAGCTCTTTCTAGATTTCTTGAAGACTAGGTCTCTGAATATCAAAGATTTATAGTCACAGTTCAGCTGGGCAAAATCTGGTTTCATTGGACTAAATTATCAATCTCATTGAAAATTTAGGATTAAATAAAATCACTCTGTGCTGCTTTGCTGGAATTACTTTTCAGAAATTAAATACAGGATCCATCAAGTCATATTCTGATCTATATAAAGATGCAATGTGACAGCATCAGCTCTGGGATGCAGCTGCCCCAGTGAGCTCCCAGCTGATGAACATGTCAGATATGGCAGCCCTGGCTGACCCGAGAGGACTAGAAAAAGGAGGAGGCTGTTCCCTGTATTGAACAGGGGGTTTTAGAGGGTAAAAGCAGAGCTCTGTGAAAAGAGAACTGAATTCATCTTCTCCACACAAAAAAAGAAAAAGAAAAAGAAATGCTATTCTTCCAATGCTAGAATTATTAGACAACCTATGTGGAAATACTAATCACTCTTAATATCCCAACATCACGTGAGCTGCAAGAAAGCAAAGGCATCTCTTCCACTTTTAGAAAAAACCCATAGATTTCTTGTGGAAACTGGGTGTTTGTCCATTAAAAGGATGTCCATTAAAGGATTATACAGCTGAGGTTATGTTCTCCAAAGGAGCTACTTGTTTCAGAGTTTCTTTAAAGCTTCTATTCTGTTTTATTGAATGGAATGGTTACTGTTGTACCTTAGGTAGAGCCAGTCCCAGCCATCAGAGATTTGGTTACAACTGCAACTTAGTGCAAGAGTCCCCTGTTTTTAATTTACTCTTGAGGTAGTCATTATTCAGTCATATTTTCACACATCACAGAAAGAGAGAGAGAAGGGGGCCCCTTCATTTACACAACAAAGATAAACTTCCTTGGAAGACAAATTTTCTTAGAAGTGTGGTTGGTGGTCAACTCTTTCCAGTGGATGAACTCTGCTGGCCTATACTGGTTAAGCTTCAAAGGAGAAAATGGCTTACAAGATTGTATTTTTGAATAGCCAATGTACAACTAGCTTTTTTAGTCAATGAAACAGAAGGTACTTTCCCCAAAGTCTGTGGTACATGGAAGTACTCAGATAATATCATTGAAACACAGATTATGTCAGTTATCATAAAAACATCAAACCATAGAAGACCCCTGGAGACTGACAGATCAGCTGGAAGGTCAGAAGAAAGCAGCAATCAGCCTCTGATGGAGGGAACCAGTGGAGTCCCACAGAGCAGTTATGCACACATACTGATATGGCCACAGGATGTCTGTCAATCTCCTGCTTAAATTGAACATTGCTTACTCCTGGCATAAGCCTTGCAAAAAGCCAGAACCTGCTCTCATCCAAAATTCCACAGATGATGGTGATAAAAAGGATGCCAACGGCATTCTTTGGAACACAGAAGGAAATTCTGGCACATAAAATCTATGTAAACAAATAAAATACTTTATTGAAATGTTGAAAACACCATTGAAGCAGTAGCTAAATATTCTGTATTTTGTGGAAACACACTTTTTTAGTTTCTCTATTTCATGTTGCAGTTTTCACAGCTGCACTGTTTTGCAAGCAAGTGCAAAGAGTATGCCCAGATACCAAATATGTAGAAAACACTCATGAGATTCAATTTTAATACTGAAAATTTGCAAATATATGATTTATTATAAGCTTGAAAAGGCTACATGGTAAAATAATCTCTGATATCTAAGCAACACATTACCTTTTTTATTTTTTTGAGCTGACAGTGATTGCTTTCACATGTAGTGAATGCAATGAGCTATTTTTAGACAGTAATACAAGGTGATGCTAGCTCAGACACACTGGCATCCTGGCAAGGGCATTCTTAACTGTAGTTGTTTTAACTTAATACCATGGGAAGTTCATTAGGAGGATGATACTGTTATATAACCATATTCTAGAAATTTTTTTGGTTCTTTTCCTGTAGACCAGTAATCCCTTTTAGTGCTATGACAATTATCTACTGTAATTCATAACCCACAGTACCTTAAAATCTAAAATAGTTTTTGAAGCCAGCTATGAAAATTACTCTAAAAAAGAACTTTCTGAAAATCAATAATGAAAAGCAATTACAATTACAAAACAGAAATATTGATCTGTTTGCTTTATAGCCTTGATTCATTTTACAAAGAAACCAAAATTACTAAAAAAAATTAGTTTTTATTCAAATTATAATTAAAATATGTTCATTTGATTGATCTATGCTTTATGAGCAACAGTAATGGAAGTGTAAATGAGTTTTTTTTACAGAGTGAAAAAAAAAAAGCCTTTTCCAACAAAGGATCAGACACAGTGATAGAAAAACCCAGTTTGTAGAAATGGAAAACATAATCTTTTGAGGAAGTCAACTTTCTTCTATCTCAGAAATAATACACTGGAAAACATACATTAAACTATACACAACAATTTTGCACAAATAATGTAATTTTTTTTTCATTAACTCAAATTACAAGTCTTAGGAGTAGGCCTGACTGATATCACCTAATTTACACTGCAAATAGGTATTATTCAAATTACCTCAATGAATTTGCTCCTCAGTTAGCCAAAAGTAACGGGGGTGAGAAGCAGAAAAATATGACAATCAATACCTCTTCCCCCTTTTTCTCTCCAAATCAGACTAAGACTTTCATTTCTAACAAATAGAGCAAAAATTAATCACGATTACCTTTTTCACAGAATCGACCAGTGAAGTGCAGTGGGCAGTCACAGCGGAACGAGGTGGCCCCGGTAGGCAGAGAGAGGGGGTGACAGGTCCCTCCATTGTGGCACAGCCCTTCCTGGCACACAGATGGTGATGCAGGGGACATCTCAGAGGGCACACCAGGGTCAGGCAAGGGAGGCACATCAGAAGAAACCACTGGGAATGCTGTTGATAGATGTGTGGGTACAGAGGTTCTAAAAGGAGAGAAAAAACATATCAAAACAAAAAAAGAAGTGAGATCTAATTTTATTACAGCACTTAAGTTTCAATTGATATTAGTTTGCGGGTTTTTTTAAAATAGAAATTCAGGCTATACTTAAGAAAATGTGAATACATAAGGAATTCCCAAATCAAGTCCCCATCCAGAAAACTTGCAAAACCACAGTGGAGGTATTTTTTCCTGTGAGGGAGCAAGGAATAGCCTTCATGCAAGTAGCACAGTTTTTATGTGCTCTCATAATTCATTTTTTGTGGATGTCAACGATGGTTGATAATAAACACAGGCTTCACTTATTAAATGACTCATTGCTTGATGTTACCAAAACTTTAAGGCAGTTCCATAAGAAGCTTCCATACAAGTAGATCTAGTATGTATAGCAGAAGGGAAGAAGTTGTAATACAGAAACACTCTTATCTTTTAATTCACAGATATATTGGGGAGAAAAGGGAAAGGTGAAGAAAAAGAGAGATTTTTTTTGTTTCATATTCCCTGTTTGTCAACTCTGGCTTTTGTTTCTACCAGAGAGCCAAAATTGTGACTCACTAAAACTGTGCAAATGTAAGACTTCCAGTTTATCAAGCACAACATGTCATATACATCACACAAGTTTACTATGGTGAGGAAAAAGCAAAAAGAATAAAGATTCCCAAGAAGATTCATGACTATTTAATAAGCTTATTATCAATTAAAAAAGAAGTTCTCACTGAATTTTACATAAGAGATAGACATTCTTCTTTCATTTTCTAAAGTTCAAGAGATACTATTTTTTTTCCCTAGAAAAAGATTTTTAATTCTGAATTTCAAATTGGAAATTAAAATCTAAATATCTTACTATTTAAACCTCCTTGGTAAAAGAAAAAAAAACCCAAACCCCCAAAAAACCCCCCCAAAACCCAGAGGTCTAGAGCACCTCTCCTACGAATACAGGCTGAGAGAGTTGTGACTGTTTGGCCAGGGGAAGAGAAGGTTTTGGGGAGACACAATTACAGCCTTCCAGTTCCTGAAGGGGCCTGCAGGAAAGCTGCAGAGGGACTTTCCGTGGGAGCATGTAGGGACAGAACAAGGAGGGATGGCTTTAAGCTGAGGGATTGTAGGTTTACATTAAATATTATGGAAAAATTCTTTACCATGAGGGTCGTGAGGCACTGAATTAGGTTGCTCAGAGGGGTTGTGTGTGCCCCAAGCCTGGAAGTGTTCAAGGCCAGGCTAGATGAGGCTCTGAGCAACCTGGTCAGGTGAATGGTGTGGGGCACATGGCAGTGGGGTTGGAATTAGATAATCTTTAAGATGCCTTCCAAACCAAATCTATGGCTCTATAAAAGGGAGATGAGCTTGGCCTGAAATATCATTAACATTTTAGGCAAAACAGAGCATAGAAATTAAATGCTTAATACAATGGTTTATAGATACCACAGTTAGCAAAGGACAGTATTTTTTGGCAATGTGTCATTGCCAACAAGAACATCAACAGTCAAATTTGTACTTATTTTGATGAAAATGATGGCATAAAGCTGCTTTACAAAAACAAAAATTAAAAGAAGCCCATACATTGGGCCCAGCTGTGCCCTTCTCTTTCTCTTTGTCATCTGCTCTTGTATCAGCTAAAACTTCTGCTTCACCCTATTTTAGAATTGGGAGTATGTCTTAAAAAGAAGCATCAGAAAGTGATGATACACCAGTAGATTGCAACTACAGGAACAAGATAGGTGGGGGCACATTCAGTGTGACATTGCATTCACCATCCATGCATCTGTCTAGCTTCCTCTTAAGTCTAGCTTCCAAATTTTTCACTATCCCACTTACCTGAAAATTGATTTTAATAATTTACTTTATTTGAATCCATATTTTAGAAAGCACTAACAAACTTCATAATATTCTGAAAAAAACTCCACTGAACATAACACATCCCAGCTAAGTAAGTCGTCTGCTAACATCACTATTAAAAATCTGCTTCTCTAAATTATCAATACAGCAAAAAGGGATACATGCCCAGAGACAGTTAGGAAAGAAATGGAGGTGGACAGAGGAAGGAGACAAATAATTCAGGGCAAAGTAAAGATCTAAGGGGACCCAAAGAAAGGAACAGTAAGTGAGAAAGGAGTGAAGCCTGGGAAAGAACAAAAGGGTACACAAAGCTTATGTGACAGTAAAGAGAAGATGTGCAGAGCCATAATAGTAAGGAAAACATTAGAATGGGATACTTAAGCAAGGATGCAGTATGCATCCAAAACACAAAATAGCCAAAACACACACACTGTGGTGCTTAGCAATGAGGATTTCAAGGCAGCTATCTACTTTATATGAGAGAAAAGTATCCAAAAAAACCAAAAAAAAGGCAGTCATCAAGGTGGCTGAAAATAAATACTTACAATATATTTGGGGCTGAGGACTTGCTAATAAAAGGCTTGAAACTTTAATAAAATAAGTGACTTACTGTTTATTTCCATTTAGATGAATTGAATAAAAACATTTTTATTTATATAAATACAATGAATACAACGTAATTGCTGGATTTATAACAATATTTTTCCCCTAAAGGAAAAAACCTCACATGAACTTCATGTAGGCTATTCAGGGCAGTATTAAGGGTGCATTAACGTGTGTTATCTTCTACCAACAAGCACAGCAAATCTTCTGTTTGCTAGCACAGAAATTAAAAATGCTTAGTCACCTGCTGGGATTACACTCTTTGATTAAAAGTAAATAAACCAAAAATCTTGATTTTGTCCCCAAGCATAGCTCAAATGTTGTAGAAACTCTGAACTAATAGCAGGTTAACATAAAGATTTAGACATTTACAGGAGAAATTTACTGCTAGCAATTACTGGTATTTGTTGATTTTTCTGTTACTCCTGGAAAAAAAGAGTGAACAAAAACTATATAAAACTGAGGAAATTAATGCAGTATAAACTAAGCTTTTACTACTAGCTATTAGAGAGACCATTTTTCTAATGACAGATAATCCTATCTGACCACTGCAAAATTTACTCCCCTGAACCTGGCCACAGCTACTGTCAGATGTAAAATGCTGAACAAGAGGGAGAGCTGTCTGACTGGCAGGTGCATTCTTGTCTCTGCTGAAAGCACTGATTTCCAGCTGTGGAAGATTCACAACCCCTTTCTGGTGGGAAGCTACTGTTTTTCTCTAAAATAGAATCACAGCAGTGTGCTTTAAATGAAATTTTATGAGTGCAAGTAATGCAGCCTTGCTTCATTTTTTGGTTGACATTCTAATCTGCAGAAAAGAAAGAAAGGAAAGCTACTTGGTAGGCTGATTTCTCCCCGGTTCATTTGCTAATTTTTCACAGGATGTCAGCCTTTGCAGTGTTGTTCTGGATGTTTTGCTTCTAGATGGTGCCTGACTGTGTTGGTGCCAGCACTGCTTCCAGGCAGCCTGCAGCTCCCTGCCTGCCTTACCACACAAGTGGAGAGGAGTTTTCTGGGGCTGGTTAGAGGGGCAAACATCTCCAGCTGCGCTCACAAGCCATTCCAGCTGCTGCTGTGAATAAGCAATGGCCTCGCCCCAATGAATTTCAACTAAAACATCATTTGAATAAAGAGCTGGGAAGCATTTAAAGTAAAATAGTAATTGAGGTGTTAAAAGTTTTGACAAAGTGTAACGAAAATATATCAGGGAAAACTTGATTCACTGTTACTCCACAACAAGGCCACAATTTTGTATTTTTTTTTTCTTTTCAATTTCCCAGCCTGTCACTGCTTCTCAGGTCAATAATGCACACAAAGATCTTCTAACTTGCTGCAAGCATCAACACATTGTCATTAATCTTTAAATGAGCTCAGAAAGTTGAGTTTTAAAGGCCTGCAAGCTTGTGTTTCATAGCTGAGTGCATGTAAAGTTGAAATGCTTGTCTAAACATAGACATTAGTGCAATTTGAAGTCTTGTTTATTTTATATTACATTGTTTGCAACTCAAGGAGATGTATGATGAACTGAATGGCAGGAATATCATACTTAGAGGTCATGTTTGATGTTATGTTATTAAACCACAAACACATATATCCAATTCAACTATGCTTCCCTCTCCCATACACTCTTCTCTATTCAATAAGAGCCTGAAACTGTCAGTGTGTGGAGTTAGAGGCACTGCAGCTTAAAAAGTTAAACAAAACCTCTGGGATGCCTCTCTCTGCACTGACACGGCAGTGAAGGGCTCAGCCTCGACCTGTGTGCTGCCAGGGAAAGCTCCAGGGAATCTGCTCAATCTGTATGAATACCTGAGGGGGAGGGGAAGGGGAAAGGATGGAAAGAGGTGCTTCTTGCTGGTGGCCAAGATATACAGCAATGGCCACAAACTGAAATTCAAGAAATTCCGCCTAAATAAAAGAGAGCTTGGCTTTTTTTCCTTTTTTTTTTTTTTTTAATCTGTAT
>VWYP01013191.1:15338-27141 GCA_013400435.1 Pycnonotus jocosus
TTTTTTTTTTTTTTTTTTTTTCCTAGGGTGATCTATCTATATAATGGACTTCAAACTGAGACCTGCAAAGAGAGAAGACTTTTTCCCCAAGTAATTCATTATCAGGCTGATGGCAGATGTGTCTACAGAAGCACTCTGACATTTCCCATGAAGTAAGTTGATGAGACAAGCAATGGCATGGGAGTCTCCACGATATGATAACATCTCCACTGCCTATATCTTCTGGTACTTATGTACTTAACACTTTATTACTGGAGTAATGGATTTAGCCTTATCTGATATAAGTGGGATAAGGCAGTTTGTATTTTTATCTTGTCAATAAAGTAGTTTGTGCTGGGAAGCAACTGCTTTTATTTGCAGTTTTCTTGAGTGGAAAAGTGTGCACCTGCCATATTTCTTAGGTTGTGACAGAAGAATATTTTAAGTGAATGTTCTAGAATTTGGAGCCAAAAGAAAGATTTTTCAAGAGCATTAGCATGGTATAATATAATTTCAAAGTTTATGAAACTGAAAACAACTTCACTTCATGGAAATGTTGGTTTAAACAGGAATAAATACCTAGTACCTTGAATGTAATTTGGCAAGGATTAATAAAGCCTTTTACAGACTGTTTATTTCACTATTCACAACCGCATCAAGTGGAGTACTTTAAATGGCATCTCACTGATTTCAATGAATCCACAGAGCAGTATATCTGCGCACTTACCCTTCTGGAGACACCATTTACATCACTCAACACAGTAATTGTGAAAACAATTCAAGAGCTTACCAGATATGGATTATTTATATGCTGCAGTTTATATGTGAATCTGTTTTTTTCACTCATCACAATTTTTGTTTTAGTTGGATATGCGAGGGGTCAGTTTTCTGAATAGAGATGATATATGCTCAGGCATATCTCTTAAAAAATTAGATTTTCAGTGTATACTCCAGACTCTGAGCCCAGCTTCCCCCTCCTACAAGCCATGACATTTGGTAGCAGAACTCAGTGATATTGTAGTTGCAGCTTCTCATTAAAAATTTTTCAACTGGAATAACAGAAAGCTCTGTTTGCAAATACAAACAAAAAAATTAAACACCAGGATGCATAACAGTGCTAGATATGGGAAGAAATATCATAAAAATGGACAGATAAAAGTGGGAAGAGGGAAAGGAAATACATGTACCAAGACATATTCCTGTTGTTTCCTCCAAAGTATATAGATTCTGTGAATTTTGCAATGGATAAATAAGTTATTGCAGCAACAATACTTAATGTTGAAAGTTTCATAGCAAAAACCTTTCTAAACTAGACATGGAAGTGAATATTTCTTAGATGATATTTGAAAAACACTCTTAGTCCCTAAATTTAGGACAATTGTTAAAATAATGTTTTTGCTAAAACTGAAGAACTGAATTTCTGTACCAAATCCAGTCATCTTTTTACTTGGCTTACTTGAAGAAATAAGGGAGCATTAAATCTTTCAGTTTTTCACACTCATCTTTAGTTAAGTGTAAAACATTACCTGTACCAATGATCTAAACATTAAACTCAAAAGGAAAGAGATCAGACTACTGAGCACTGGGTGAACCAGTGTGCAGATTTTACATTTTCTGAAGTTTAAACAAATCTCAAATCTATGTGAATTTCAGCTTTCTCTTTTACATTTAGTCAATAATCAGTGTTGGAAAACCTCTTACCAGTTTCATCTTATCTTCTGTTTAAAGAAAGAGCACTTGAAAGGCTTAAGCATTTAATCTTTTTGTTGATTTCTGCAACTACTTTTGTTTCTTGAAACTGGTGGTTTTGAAAGAAAATACTTTCATTCTCTCCTTGAAGATTCTTTCAGCAGATGAAAAATGTTATTTTGTTTTTTAACATGACACTGTACTCGTCATTCTGAAGAGGCTCTGCAAAATTAGAATAGAAGCATTCTGTTCCAGTCCTAAATGGCTGAGTAAATTGTACTGGATAAATTGAGTTCCTGTAACAGAGATGCTATGACAATTATCTCAAAAATCACAGTTCCAGAATGGAGTCACTACTGTTACCAAAGATTCTAAGTTCAAGAAGTAAAGATATTCTTCCATCTCATTGATGCCAACTATGATTTAGACTCCAAAATGCAGGATCTACCTATGCAATATTATTGCACAAGATGTTTGTGAGGGATAAAGGAGAATCACTTCTAGATCCTGAATATACAATTGATTTCCTAAACAATAATTCACTCAGGCAAGACTTCTGCATTGTAATTTTCAGGGCTATAGTAGTCAAACTTTGGCCTTTGCCCACAGCAAATATTCTCCAGATGGATAGTGCCCTGCTTTGACAAGAAAAAAAAACTCTGAAATGTTTCAAGAGATATACTTAAAAACCAATTGATACAGTAGAAAAATACAGATCTGTACTTGGGTAAATATTCTAGCCCAAGGGATTAGAAACCATATGTGAACACTTTTCCTTTATCCATTCAACTCAGTCAATGCTTATTCCATGCAGGACAGAACAGACAAAGGGACTGCTTTGAGGAGTTCTTACAGCACTTCTGGAAGATGTTTATAATTCCACTAAGCTAAGGACAAAACCAAAGTCAAGAATCTGATAAACCAGAAGAGTACTCTTATCACTGATCTGGGGAATAAAAACAGAAAGAAGGGATGTACCAACACTGGACCTGTCTTTTACAGTCTCATCTCAACTTCTTCTGGGAATATTTAGGAAATACTGTTTTCTTAGATACACTTATAAAATAGAGGCATTCTCAGATCCTAACAAGTGAGAGGAGGACTCTTAAGAGAAAAAAAGATGCTTCCATAAATGAATGGCAGGCTGGAAATTCAATCTGCCCTGATTATATTAGAGATCAAGTGCAGTTTTGAGAGTATCCACTTTGCTTTTAGACGTCTCACATAAGAATAGTTTAGGCCTGTAAATAATTTTTACAAATGGACTGCCTTATTTCTTTTAAGGTTAATTTCCCCATGTGTTGAAAATAGTTCTTACCCACTCCATAGAAGTAGGGGAGATCTACATTTGTGGTTTTGACTGGGATAGAGTTACAGTAGCAACTGTGGGTCTGTGTTTTGGTAATATAGAGATGTGTTAGTGTTGGTAATATAGAGATGTATTAGTTACTGCCACACATTATTTGCACACAGTTGAGACCTTTTCTGCTCCTCATCCCAGCAGTGAGTAGGCTGGGAGTGTACAAGGGCTTGGAAGAACACACAGTCGGATCCCAATGGCCCAAAGGGACATCCCATTGTGTCATGATCAGCATATGAAGCTGGGTGAAAAAGAAGGAACATTTGGAGTAATGACATTTGTCTTCCTAAGTCAATGCTGCAAGTAATGGAGCAGTGCTTTCCTGGATATGGCTGAGCCTCCATCTGCCTGTAGAAAGTGGTGAATGAATTCCATGGTTTGGTTTGCTTGTCCATGGCTTTAGCTTTACCTATTAAATTGTCTTTATCTCCACTCACAAGTTTTCTTACTTACACCTTCTGAATCTCTTCCTCATCCCACCAGGGAAGACTGAGCAAGTGGCTGAGTGTGAGTTAGTTGCTAGATGGGCATGGCAACTATGACATTAAACCATGACATTTTAGGCATATTAAGATTCCTGGATAGAGAGCATTTTTCTATTCAAAGACTGTGTTACTGGAGAAAAATAGGAATTTAAAAAAGCATTCTGTATCACACACTATAGAAATTAACGTAAAAGCTATCCTGAAAGCAAGATGAGAACAGTAAGTAGAAATTATTAGTACACAAAGAGTTAAAAATGCAGAGTGCTGTTATGTATCTTCCAGTCTTTCTTCCAGATTTCAATTTCTAATTATATCTTAATGCTGGAGAATGGTTGACATGCATAAACACAAACATCATTTATTCATCAGTAATTTGGCATTTAATTAATATATTACTGCATTCTCATTGAGTGCATAAGAAAGAATGTTGTAAATAAGACAGGTCAAAAAAATCCCTGTAATATTAAATGGGAAAATGAAAAAATACAGTACTTGAAACATCTTAAATAGATTCTTACAAGGTAAAAGATAAGGAACTAAAATAATAGAGGTTATGTAATTTTTTCTGGGAGGGAGAAATTATTTTATAGTCAATAAAGTGCATGACATGAGTAAGACAATGGCCCATAGTTAAACAAGGGAAAGTAAACAACAGCCCATAGTCAAACTGGGTATTTGGGTCTACTTAAGAACCAATGAGAATAGAGGTGTTACCCTCATTGTTTATCTCATGCACTCCCACATGCCCTCAGTTCCCCCATGCCCCGTTATGTTCACTGGGTTTCCACTTCCACTTCCAGCAGGGAGGTTGCTGGTGGTCTGGGAAGCTCCAGTGGGAAGTCATGTTGATTCACACTGAGCTGCTGTCTGTGGTAACTGCTCTTGACTGTCACCAGCCATGGTCCCTGTGCATCCCTTGGTATTCATCTCCAGGCACCTCTCTTCTGTACCGTCCCCCACTTCCAAGATCTTTCTTCCAGCCAGGTTTACCTTCTTTCCTGGCCAACCTGCAGTCATCTTGGACTTTGACATTTAGCCACAAGTGATGATAAATGATGGAGAGTGGCTTGGTGAACTCTTCTGTCACTTGTCTCAGTGCCCTTGGGTGAATCCCATCTGGCCCATCAAACTTCAGAGCATCCAAGTAGCTCAGCAGGTCACTAATTGCTTCCTCCTGGATTACAGGGGGTCTATTCTGCTCCTACCAGCTCAGACAGCTGGTTGCCCTAAGGATAACTGGTTTTTCTGTTAAAGACTGAGGTAAAGAAGGAGTTAAGTACCTCAGTCTATTCCTCTTTCTTGGAGACAATGTTCCCCTCTAAGGAAATGAAGATTTTCCTTGGCCCTCATTTTGCTGCTAATGTATTTATGAAAGCACTTTTTATTATCTTTCACAGCAGTGGCCAGATTGAATTCTAGCAGAGCTTTCACCTCTCTAATTTTCTCTCTATGACCTAATGATATCCTTGTATTCTTCATGAATTGCTTGCCCATCTTCCAAAGGTCTTAAACAGACTTTTTCTCCCGAGGTCCTGTGAAAGCTCCCAGTTCAGCTAGGCCACCCTTCTTCCCCACTGGCTCATCTTTTGGCATATAATTAACTTCTTCGTTGTTATTGAAGGGAACCACTTTGTTATTAAAGACTGTTTTCTAAGGGACTTTCTGGAGTAGAGTGCTGAAGAGGCACCCAAAGTCCACCTTCTGTAAGTCCAAGGTAGAGGTTTAGTTGATCTCCTTCCTTACTTCACTGGGAATTGAAAACTCTACCATTTCGTGGTTGCTGTGCCCCAGACAGCCTCTGACCACTAATAGTCTCTCTGTGCAGAAATACAGTGTGAGATCAGCCTCGTAAATTATGTTTTTATCTCATGTCACTCTATTAACTGCAGGTCTGCTACTATTGTTTGGTCCAGACATTGTCAAAGTGTGCAACATCTTTTATTGATTGAAGTAGGAGGTTTCTGTTTAAGAATAAAAAAGTTCAGTTTTGGATATTCATATGTGTATCCTTTTGTCTGGTGGCTGCTATCATTTACAATTTAATATATTTTTTTTCCTACAGCAATATCATATTTGAGCATGTCCCAATGTAAGATGCAATGCTGGTAGATGACTTTCCCTTCTTGAAATGACTATAAGGGTATGCTAAACAATGTTATGTTTTTACTGGTGGGATTTTCCAAAGTGAAGACTGCTAAACTCTGGCATAAGTAATATTTATCTTTCATGCAATTGGAAAACTATTTGAATTTTGACTCAAATGTGTTTTTGTAAAAAACACTCTGACTTTACCTGAGAGTGAACAAATACTGTAACTGTGATGTTGAGAGCAGCAAGGAGAACCAGCTATAACAAAGTAATTAAGAAGTTTGATACTTATGACCTCATGTTCAATCTCTTTTCAATTCCTAATTCTCCAAGGCATCAAAATGCCACCCCATATGGCCTTTTTCCTCCTAAATATTTGAAGTAATTTCATCTACAAATAAAATTCTAGGATAGAATTTGCTTTGTCAAACATTAGCAAACAAGAGGTTTGAAACTTGCTTGAGCAATCAGAACCATCGTGGTTCCCCTCATAGACAATCTATATGCAGAGAGGGGCATCTCCAGCTCATCACATGCTAAGAAAATTCTAAAAAATCTTAACCGACTTTCTCCATCAACTAGAGATGGTACCAAAAAAACCAACTGTGATGAGTGAGGAAAAATTCCTACTTCTGCTCACTATGTCACACTTAAAATCATTTGTGTTTTGGTTATATAGCTAAAAACCATCCCAAACCACTTTTACATATTGAAAAGATTTCCTAAAAACATTTCCCATATGTCATATACCTTTACAGCAAAGAATGGAGCTTACCTTACCTTTTTACAACCTAAAGTAATCTTTCTTACACTTTAAGCAATTTAAGTTTGCAATGAAGAGACAACATTTACTTTAATGTGTGTAACGAAATGTGACTCTAACTCAGGAAGACCTTAAAACATGGAGAGATAGTAACAGGCAACACAATCACAGCTGAGAAGTTTTATTTTTAATGTGAAGAACTGGAAATAAAAATAACAGTCCACAAACAAAAAATAAGAAAACTCCAGATGCCTTGTCAGCAGATTTCTGTCTTTGCTTTTAACATATGAGGAATTTTCAAGATTGCACAGGAACTAAGATCAAGTGCAGCAGAAGAACATGCCACTGCTCTGCATTAAATTATTAATTTTTGATTAAAATTATGAATAATTAAGAAATAGTTAAGGAGTTGCCTTGATATGGATTATTTGACAGAGAAATGTCATAAATGGATCATTGGCACCTTCCTATCTTCTTATCAACCCAAAGGTTATGAGAGGACAAGATCATAGTGAGGTAGAAAACATAATAAACTAAAACTACATTATATTGAAATTATCAGGTGGTCATGCTATTCCAGGGTAACATTGGAAGTTTCAGATATTTTGCATCCATTGATCCTAACAGCTTTTGTTTATCTTAAACGCTACCTGAACCCAAATACTATGCCAGGTACCTGGCTATGATTTGGCAATAGGCAACACCACTTGTAAAACAAATTGGTCTTTCCAACTACAAAACAAGAGTAAAAAGAAACCTGAGGCGAAACGGGAGATTATTCTCAATGGTAGAGAATATTTCTCATTTTTAACCTTCAAACTGAGCTATATTTTTCAGCCATTCTTTCTTGAGTGACTTTAAATCATGAAGGGCAGCTGCACTTAAAGCATTGATATTAGTGATTTAAGAGGGTCATTGTATCAAAGCAAGTCAGATTTAATAATATTAGCCAAATTCTCATCATCATATCAACAAAACAACTTTATGATTGCAGTCAGGTGGTTAAAAGATGCAAGATGTATGTGTAAGATATGCTTTGCTTACTTTCTTAATTTCAAAATACTCAAAAACTTGATTTCCTTGTGAAAAATTTAGACAACTCATTTAGTAATCAAGACTTAAAATATCTAAGCTACAGATTTAAATTCCACCAAAGCATGTAAATTTTGCTTTGCCATTTGCAAAGGGCTTAGGAGGTACAAACATACCTTTTAATGTAAAAAAAAAGAGGCAATTTTATTCAATTAATTCAATTTGATAAAAATCTGTCAAAGGTTGCAAGCCCATATTCCCAAATTAGAAAATTTGCCTTACTCTATATTGTAAAGTTATTCTGAGGGGAAAAAGTTATTTGTGTAAATAAAACTAATCTCACTTGCAACCAGAACTATCTCACTACTTAAGGGTTCTGAATGCTGCCAAATTTCTTTCATGTACTTTAATTCAGTCAAGAATACTTTATATCTTCTGGTTTATGAAATGGATTTTATAATTGATAAGTGCTGGAAGCCAGTTACTGATGTCACACTTGTGTTTATAGTGCCCAGAAGATATTTAATCATTTCCTATCATTTCCATACAATACTTACTCAATTTTATAACATCACTGAACTATGTTAGACAGTTAGTTCTAAGAAATTAATACATTTTCAATTGACTAATGCAATTTGGCCTCCAGCCTTCATCCTTATATACTGTGAAATGTAAAAATTTCACAGTATATCTTGCTATTTAAATACCAAATTTTTTGGCAGTTAAGGAATGCCAAGTCACTTTTTTTTTTGTCAGGTAGGATCTTGTATGGTTTCTAGCAGTGCAGCATCATCTATCTACCTCTTGATTTTAGCATGGGTATTAGGACAAAAAATGGGGAAATCTGGCTTCAGAAAACTGGTCAGAAGCACATCTACCTCAACAAATTCATGCACTGCATAGAGACAGGTGTTTTCTTAAAATTAATTTTATTTATGTTCATGTCCTCTTTTTGGCACTGTTGGCAATTTTAACGGCCCACGATTTTGTGAGCTGAAAATCTTCCTTCTCCCCATACATAGATAAATTATCTTAGATTTCTGCTATTGCCAACCATTGCTTCATTGAAACTTCAGAGTTTCAAAAGAAATCTATATACCCACAACTAATAGTGTGTCTAGAAATTTGCCAATGACTTTGGAAGTATGTGTGGAGGAGCTAAATGAGAGAAAACAAATCCCACATTTATCTTTATATTCTATATGTAATTTTGAGCAAATTTTCAAAAATATATATGAAAATGCACAAATACTACAGTATAGCACAGATGAAGCAGCATTTTTCTATTCTCTGAACATTCCACACATTACAGAAATTGGTCTTCTGAGAGTCAGAATTTCTTTCTTTTTTATAACTATTAATTTTAAAGTTTACACATAAATTCTCAATTTCTTATGCTTCTGGTTTCTTATTTTCACATGCCAGTGTATTTGAATGTAAAGAAAAGGGATTTTTATTCTCACAAGTATATCAAGGTCTGTCTTGAATTTTAGGCTACATTTCTGAGGATTTTTTTCTTTACCCAAGAGCTGTGATTTCACTTTTACAGAAGAAAGGAGAAAAAAAGGAAAGGATACAACAGGATTTAAAGCTGTTCTTTTTCTGAATAGTTATTTCAACAAAGATCAATAGCGTTGGGGGTTTTTTAACTGTTATACTAGTGTTTTAAGGCTGCAGGGGGCACTGATGCACTGTTTATCTACAGTACTGCAGAGCAAGTGTCAGACAGGATATGATTAAACAGTCCTGCAGGTTACAGATTCAGAAGAAAACATATAAACTATTTATAATCAATTTAGGTCTTGAGAAATTAGATAATTGTAAAATATTTACATGAATTTTGGAGGGAAATTCATGTTTCTTTTACTGGTTAATATATTTGTTTTTCTGCTGCAATCCAGTGGTTGTGGAGATAAGATTGTTTTCTTAACTTTAAAACCAAGGTCCTTTGAAGGATGATATATCTTTCTAGTCTTGCATTACTTAATATTACAGCCTTAAACAAACAATCCCTATCCTACACAGAAAATAAACTTTTGCTTAGCAGCTCTCCAGAGAAGCCCATTTATTCACTGTAGATAATAACTTCCTCATATACTAATCAGCCAATATATATACTACCTGATTCACCAACTCATTTAAGTAAGAATTTATTACAATAAGAAATAATTATATTTTTAAAGAAATATTTACATATTACTTCAGTTTATTTAATATTTTATATGATAGGACCTAGGAGTGAGGGCATTTAAGATGCAGAGATTTCTTGATAATAAGAGTGTAAGACAATTTGTGACTCAGCAATACACATCAGATATGCAGCCATGTTTCTTCATGTGTTTTGCATTTATTCTTTGCTGCTTATTTATTCTTTAATTCCTTTCCGCACATAATCACTTTATTTTTTTACAATGCAGCTTACATTAGAGTTCAATCTCTTCTGTTCATCTCAGGTCTTAGCACTTCCTGCATTTACCGCTGTTCTAAGTTACGGCTGCCTGGAGAGCCCTTCCTAGAAAGACATGAAGTGTAATCTTAACAAAGCAACACAGGAAGAAGCCCCCACTTCAATTGGTATTTTGTACTGATTATCATCATTTATACTGCAGCTATTTTGGGGGGTTATTACCAATTCAGACCTTTAGTTACAGCTTTTAGCCATTAGTTCTATCACGGTGGTCTCTGCTGAGCTAAAGAAACATACTCTACATCCTGTGCTTCTCTTCATTAACCAAGTGTGCTACCTTTCTGTACACCACAATCCCCATGGTCATACTTCAGCAAAAAACCTGACACAATGAATTACTAAAGTATCTTTCTGCATCCCTTTTCATAAAAAATATCACCAATTTCTTTGAGAGGTTTTGAATTATATCTTTCATCTTTTATGTTTTCTAGGTTCTGCTACATTACACATCAGGACACAGTGAAATACAGTACAACCAATATCACAATCAATAGTGTACATAGAAGGGAAATTGTTTTCCTCCTTTCTTGCTCACATACACAGAAATCACATTTATCATTTTGCTCCAGAAGCCTACATTGAGTTTCTTGTCTAATTAACTAAAAGTAACTCTTCAGGACATTGCTCTCACTTTGTGGTTTGGCCTGTTAAAAGTAATTCAGATATGAAGCTTTGTACAAAATTAATGTCAAAAAAGTTACTAATATTGCCTTTTTTCAGGCTTCTCAACTAAACCTGCAATGTTTGAGCAATTTTAGATGAACTTTATTTTAGTTTAAATACCTTTTATTAAGTTAATTGCATATCGATATATTAAATTTTGATTTATAGGTTCAAAATACATAACATTGTAAAAATATATTTTTGATTTCAAGAATATAAAGGACGTCTTAAAAAAACTTGGTTTTAAAATTTTGATTCCTCATGTTTAGATTTGAAACAAACCATTGTTATGAAAAGTGGTCTGCAGAGAAAAGTTCAAACAGTCTTTTTAATTATGGAAAATATACAAAACAGTGGAATATTATTTGTGATGGATTTTTTTCCCTATAAAATCACACAAGGTTTGATGATTATGATTGTTTCACTTTTAGCTTTGTAAAATGAGATTTTTACAAACCCACAATTACTTTATGAGTCACAAAGTCCGTGGTCTATTCACCAACACAGTGAAGGACCTAGAATAGATACCAGCAGAATGCTGCCAGACAGAATAAAACTGAACTTCCAAACTTTTCTCTTGTCATTCTGGCTGTTAGCAGCCGAAGGCAACTCCGAAGATTTCTTATTACTTCTGTATAAAATTTAAAAGTCAAAGGGAAAGTATTTCACCAATTCAAGTTTGCAGTAGGGAAATTATTTCTTTCAGTGTGGCTTTCATTCCCCCTGATTCTCTCTAATGTGCCTCTCTTCACAATGCAGTCTGGTACAATACCAGCAGCAGCTACAGCTCCATTACGAGGCACTTTCTGCACGTAACTCGGAAGTCATGGAAACCTGCTCCAAAGTTTAATTATTTCTGAGTGTATAACAAAACACTTCTCCATTTCCAGGTTTCTGTAATTGGAATTACAGCAAATGCTAGCACTAAAGTTAAGTGTGACTGTAGTTCAATAGAGGAAGCATGCAAGATAATTTCTTTTTCCATTTGGTTGTTTTTAGACAATTCATCATCTTATATATTTAGCTTTTCTTAACCACTGCTCATAACAGATGTAAGACTAGATATATAGGGAAATATTCTTAAGGCAAAATTTTGTCAAACTATACATGAACCCATCTTTAAAACCAAGTTTTAGATGGACAGAACAAAAGTGAGCTTATTTTTTCTATTCTAAGAAAGCAGAAGAAAAGGATTTTATTATTCACCTACCTGTCTGGCTAGAAGCCCAAGTAATTATTTCAGGAAGCTACTGAACTCTACCACTTTATGTCTAAGA
>VWYP01013193.1:0-50507 GCA_013400435.1 Pycnonotus jocosus
CATCTTTGAATTTAAATAATAACTTCTGAGAATAGCCTGCACCCCCATAACTAAATCCAAAGGATGAGGCTTCACAAGATAATTGAGCCAATCTAAAACCTTAGTAGCTGTAAAAGATGGTCACATGCAGCCTTTCCTGCCACTTCATCCCACTTCCTTCTTTCATTGTGTAAGCTGATGATGAATCAGGTCAGTTCCCTGGACTGGCAGAAAAGAAAAAGAAGGAATTATTTTGCTAATTGATGAGTAGGAAAAACTGACTTACCAATGGCTGTGTGTTACCAAATGCTCTGTGAAGAGGCACAAAGAAGATAATAATGAAAATCAGGAAATAAAATAAAGAAGAGGATGACATTCAAATCCCTTTGGAAGCAGCAAATGACTGTCAGCATGACTCAGTGGTCTCATTAACACTCACCTAATAATCTATGCTAACTGGATGACAGAAGAACACTATACTTCATACTTTAAACACTCCTAATTTTTTACCTTCCCTGAAACATTTATATTTAAAACTTGCATAAGAAACATTAATTATTGGATATCTCAGATAAAAACAAATCTGAGAACATTTCCCATTTTACTAAGCAATGGTCTTACACATGCAGCGTTTCCTTCAGAAGCCACACCAAAGCATGTTCCTTGCTGCTCAGAACCAAAGAGTCAAATCTCTATTTTTCCACAGCACAGCATGTAGACTCCTAAATACTTAAATGTTCTGCTTCCATTTTTCAATCACTACACTCCAGGAAACCATGAACAGAATGACCCAAATGCGTTCCTTTCTTTTTCAAAACACTTAATGAAAGTCTAACAGCTTTCAAGGAATGCAAAAGCATTTTTAAATGGAACATTTGTAGGCCAGCTTGGCCCTTCAGTTTGCAGTATTTATTAACTGTTTCCTTTTTTCTTTGCTCAACTGGATTGCTGCACAGCAGCATACATTTTCTAAAGCTCAACGTGAAGGCAGGACTCAAAGACAAGAAGTCGACAGGTGGAAAAATATCTAGGTCATGTTACTAGGAGATTCCAGTGAGCACAAGTTAGAATTCACTCGGTAATTTTTCCACCCTGTGCAAGTAAAGCATTGTAGGGCAAAGGCACAAACCTAAGACACTCCCTGAATGTTATCTTTATTGCAAACATGTATCCCATGACTGGGAAGAGTCAAGAGCCCACAATGCACATCTTGCCTCAGTAGACAGTCACATGACAGCCCAACCAACCGGGCCAGGATTACTCAAAATTACTTTTGATAGCAGCAGCAGAACAACACAGGACTACAATGTCCATTGTCAAGGATTCACACTGAGTAATTATATAGAGAGCAGTACTGACACATTGGCACTTATTTATAATGATGACAATTAAAGCTTTTTGAAGGACTATGATGTCACAACATGACCACATCTATTCAGGCTTCTTGACATTTTGTATGACAAACCGTACTTTCAGAATTTGATTGCTCTTGAAAAGAAAACAAATGTGGGTTTTAGAAGTCCATTTAAGAAATATGTTTTATTACAAAGAGTATTTATTTTCTTCTAAGATACAGGAGTCCAACCCCAACTACTGAAAGTGATGCACATATGCACAAAAGCGAATATAACCCTTACATTAAGTCCTTTACAGTCTGTTCAAAATATTTGATAATTTATAACAAAAAAAATTATATCCAATAATCATAGCACATTCGTAAAAACTATCCTTAGCTCCCATGTTCACTTTCACTGACTGAAATCATTACTCCTAAGACATTCATTTATTTAGTAATATTTTAAAAATCACCCCAACCAATGGGATTTGCCATCGGCAATCAAATATGTGGATCAATTTAACTTACACACCATTCACCTGTCTGACAGTCGTTCCCCTGACAATACCTTTGCTGTTACTTTTGTAGAATGAAATCTGAGTAGAAATTCAAATGAAAAAGGCAGTGAATAACAAAACATCAATTGCAAGTTACATTTATATGCATGCTGATGTTATTTTAGAACATCTGTTATGGACAATGCACAATGGATCCTTTAAATCACTGAGCTTCAGCACTTTCATACGCTGATTCCAAATCAAGACACCACACGAAAACCAAACATAAAGCAAGCATCTTCTGGCCTCATGTTAACATTTGGGAAATACTCACCAAACATTTACTCCAAATTACATTCTGGACTAATCCTTACAACGTGATGCAAACTGAAACAGTAATGTAACACCAGGAAAGATGGGCCTCTACTAATGAAATAAATTAATAATGTGCATGGGTATCTACAATAAAAAAGGCAATCAGAAAAACAACCACAGGGGCTACTTAACATGTATTTCACTTTCATTACTGTTTAAACTGTTTCAGACAGCTAAGTTATTTGGGTGGGCTTTAAAGAAAATAAGTTGCAAGGACAACTTTTTGCATGCTAATCAACTTCAATAATTGAAGACTATTGCTTTCACAAAAAGAAAATTAACATGCTTAATTTTCAAAATCAAAATAGCAATTGATTTATTAGGAAAGCATCCAGCCATCGCTCTAGGACAGCTCATAATAATTAAAGTGTATTGTCACTTGGATCAATCCACTGCACCCTCCAATAATAAATGTTGACTAATTAACAAACTCCTTTAATTGCATGCACATTAATGGTGACATGTTCAAAGGCAGCAGTAGCAGTTTAGAATGGCTGCTCTTTGAGAGGTACAAAGAGTGCACAGTGAAGGACCTCATTGCCTAACAATCCATCTTTACATACCCATTTGAGTACACATACCCTGGCATGCCCAGACCAGTGCCTGACACACACCCAACTGTGGAGAAACAGATTTTAAAACCCCAAATTTGTGCCTAGGGGAAGCATAATATCCTTACCAAGTAACAGCATCCACAAAGTTTATGGATTAATTTCTCTCTTTTCTACAGGAAAGCAAAATTTTTTACATACATCCATTGCTGTCTTTTACGAGAATTTGAGGGTTTTTTTAACCATTTTACAAATTGTTACTGCACTGAATGTAAATATGTGTTCATTTTTGTAGGTTCCTAAATTTTTTAACTGGTAATTTCTCTAATTTTTACTCTGACACCTTGAGGTTTACGACACCATTTACACAGTCAGATATTCTGATCATCTCTGCATTTTTTCATATGCTAACCTATAATACAATTTTCCTTTTTAAAGAGACTGACATATTTCGCAGTCCACTGGCTTAGGATTTAGAAACCCCAACACACATGCCATGCTCTCTGAATTTCCAAAGTACATCTAATTACACAAATGGCACAATCATAAATAATAGACCACTCCTGTGAGTGCTGGTGTGTACTCCATTTGGCAGCTTCTTGTTCTACCTTTTATGGGGCACCCAAACAAAAAGAGTCCAAGTCATTTCTCATCTGTAAAACCTGGGAAAAATACTTAAGAAAAGAAAGGAAAAAAGGGAAGAATGGTCATAGCAGCCAAATTTGTGCTTTTAACTGTTCAGTAAAAGAGTAATTTCAAGACAATTGGAGCTAAGGTTTAACAGGTTCAAAATGAAGTGAAAATTGTACTCTATTCACTACAGGACACGTAAGGAAAGAAATAAGCAAAGGCCATGAAAAGGAAGTGAAGGCAAGAAAGGAAATAATAAGGTAATGAAGAAAGAGTGCTACAGAATAGAATTTAAACCAAGCAACCAAGGTCCTGACATTCACATTGATTATAAAGGACTACAAAGTCCTGAGAAAATTATTCTCAGAAACACTGCCTGTGTTAGAAAAGCCAAACTGTTAAAATGCCACCTCTCAGCTGGCTTTTGATGTAATTGGTGTTCTTCAGGCTGGAAGATGGTGGTATCTGGAGTAACTACAAGAAAAAGCTTGTCCCCAGAACACACTGGTAATTCTCACTCTGCCTTACATTGTCTGTGTTATATGTGCTTTGGAAATTAATTCCCCATATTGTTCAGACATAGCCACCTGCTTCTTGTTCAGCTTTCATTATAGAAATTGAATTAAACAAAATAAAAATTACTTATTAAAACCAAACCAAATAAAGGATATTACAGAGTCAATGTTGCAATGACCAAAAATAAATTAAGAAGTCGCCACTGGGTCATTTCAGAAACAAGTCCAACCACTGCCTTCTTTCTAACATTACACAGTGCCATCAAAACCTCTTGTCAAAATACAGCAACAACTAGTTTGAGCTCAGAATTTGTCTGGTTACTTTTATTCTAAAGTCTTTATCTTGTTTTTACATGCATGTTATGTTTAACTCATTTGTAATTCTTCAGCAACATAATGGTGCACAAAACCCTTGAGGGGCTAACTTCCAACTGACATTCACAGAGGCAGTAAAGAAAGGAAATCAGGAATACACCCAAGGTATATGCTTCAGGGAACACTTATTCAACCAAATTTTTTAAGGTATTATATAAATGGAACAAAACACATTTGTATGAAAATAGAGGTTTTTTCTGAACACTACTAGGAAAATACTAGACATAAAGGAACCTGAAGTATTACCATGGGTAGAACTCAAATTAGCTTTTTTTTCCCCTTATTTTAAGTTATTTGTTGTTATTTTTATCTACAAATACCACACAGACATTTATTAAAAAAAAAAGTGATGAAACAAAAATCAAACAAGATCAAGTAACAGATATGCTTACTAAACTATTAGACAGAAAAAAATTATTAAGTTTTTTGCATGTACTTACGTATTTTAAATGCTGCAATAGATTCCTTACAGAATAAAAAACATTAATAGCAAACACAGAATGAAAGAACCTCTCTTTCACACTGCATTCATTTGCCAAGTATTATAAGACACCTTTAGGTAAAAGTAGCACACTGTTTTTTCTAAGCAGTGAGTGCTGGTTTGAGGACAGACTCCATCCACAGAGTCTCTGTAGCTGGTTTGTAACTCCAAAATCTTTGGAAACTATGTGGTAAAAAGGAATGCATGGCCATACAGGTAGTGAGCTGCTAAACACATACTATGTTTAAAGAGTATGAATTACTGAAATATCTATATGCCTGTAAAGTAGCACTACTTGTGCACAGGTCTAGTTAAATCAGTAAGGAACTAACAAACAGTGGCACAAGAACACATTGCTATAAAAACATTTATTCAGAAACTAAATAAAAGCATAATCATATACAGAATACTAACTTAAGAGTGGTGGCAAAGTGCCTAACACACTCTGATTAAGTGTACACTCTCCGATTGTTAGATTTCCACAGGTACATGAGCTGTCCAATTTTGACACCTATTTTTAATAGAAAATTAGTTTGGCATTCAGAACACCTGAATACTTATATGAAAAACATCTGTTTCTAATCAGGAAACAAAGCTACTATACAGTGTACCCTGAAAAATGTCAATTTATTGTAATTTCCATTACAAACACAGAGGAGAAAATCCACAACAAATTCATTCAATTACTTTAAAACAACTCCAAATTAAAAAATTTGCAAGAGGAAATTACAATGATCATACCTATCTTATGAGCAGAAAAGACATCCGTTATATAAGCCATTTGCTCACTCTTTTCTGATAAATATTCACAATAATTCACATCTGTTTTTTCATCACAGCCATGATCAGAAGACTGTGTAAGTTGTTTCCCTGCCATCACTACTTTTATGTTTTACAGAATAGGTTTTCCAGCTGTGGTATGAGAAGGACACAGATTACAGAATAACCTATCAGAAAATCCTTCATACCAGTGTATTAAAAAACCCAAAACATTATTTTAAAATAAGCTTCAGGTTGTATGGGGGAAGTTGCTCTTATTTTTGCTCTCTTCATAAAGACAACAGCTTTTCAACTTTTACTAATGGCACTGGTCAACAACTGTATTTACATATTATCCAGTTTGCTGAGCAATATCACAATATTGTAATGTTCAGGTTACACATTTGCTAAAATATTTTTCTGAAAAATGTGCCAACTGCAATTCATAAACATCCCTGCTTGCTCAGTAATGGCAAGCTCAATAGCTTTTGCAACACTTACAAAATTCTAACACATCAGAAAAATTTATTTACTGAAGGAACCATCTACAGATAGCAATCAATTCTATAGGGCCAAAAGGCTAATAAGCTTTTGAGTCTGATGTAAATGTACTCCCTAAATGAGTATCATCTAAACACAAAACTCCAATTCTTCCAATGACTGCTTTATATCTAAAAATATCACTGCTGAATGCTGCAATTACATTTCTCAGCTGGAGACGTCTTTCGACATTATTTTCTTGAATGCGTAAGATCCAGGCTCAACAGTGTGTTAATCAACTGCACTAAACTGCAAATGTGAGCTAATTAACTGGAAACCACTCAGATTTGATTGGTAGGGGTTTTTCGGTTTGCTTTTAAATCCAAGCATATCTTAATCTTGTCTGACCTCCATAGAAAATAGTAATGAAAAAGGACAAGATATTCAGAGAGAAAAAACCCAACCCTATAATTATAAAATATGCTTAGGTCCTGACAACATGCACTTACTCTCAAAATAGCATGTTTGCCCAGTAATTTCTTATGGATTCTGACATAAGTACTTCTAGTCATAAAACTGCTCAAAGGTAAGAAGCACCTACAGTGTGTATTTTGGTCACACAGCCCTAACCATTTGAACTGTGCCTTACAGTTAGTTACTGAGGAACTGGAGAAGCAGCTCCTTGCTCCTGGTTTAGCTTGGTGAAGAAAACAATTCTGAGACTCCCAATAAGCTTGGAAAGGTCATCACACATTATATGTGGCCTTATTCAAGTTGGCTGTGTTCTTTGTCATTAGAGAAGGTTAGGAAAGATGTATGCATCAGAAAGTAAGTTTTCTTCTTAGATTAGCAACATCTGCTAGGCCAAGTCTCCTTTTCTGCCTCCTCTAAAATTTTTAACATTTAACAGATCTTGTAGGAAAGGAAGATGAACAGAGCAAGTCACCTCATGACTAATCTTGTCACTAACTGGTTTTTTTCTGTCTCCTATGAAAAGTATTCATAACAATATATAAGCTACTAAATTGAACATATGCCACATCTTTTTTTTACTCACCTACGCAGTTATCACAAAGGCTGCAATGTGAGGCACGAGGTGGGCGGAAAATCTTGCAAGTAAAACAATATTTTAGTTTCACTGTCTGTCCATTGATGATCACTTCTTTTGTTCTGGGAGGGGGGCGATATCCTCCTGAACTGGAGCCATTTGCTATATCTAAACATGAAAAGACAAGACTTGAAATGTTGCACATGAGGTATGATGTATGCACAAAAGTGTCCTTGACAGCAATCTACAGCAAATTTCAAATTTGTATTTACACATTTAAAATAAAAAGTTTTTTCCTTTCTAACTCTCAAGTCATAAATAGCAAAGAGGTATTTCATTGCAAATAGCATCCAAAGCTAATCCATCTGAATCAAAGAAATCATTCAAACTGATTTCTCAAATGCTAACAATGACCTTGATCAGAAAATTCTTACAGTTTCATACCCCCTAATAGTTCTTAGATAATATATTAAAGACAACTGTAACTCCTGGTGTAGGACAGCAAAACTTGGAAGTAACCTTTAGAATCTTCCTATTTTTTTTCAGAATTCCTATAATAACAAAAAAATCTCCCTACAAGTGCTGCAGAAATTCTACCACCTAATAGAGAATCTACACATTTACTTAAGCAACAGCAGCTCTGTCATCTGAGCCTGGTGAATGTTGAGATCTCTTGCATACAGTGATACAACAGAGCAAAATCATAAAAGTATTTTACAGATTTTGCTGTTTAGAAGTTTGAACACCCAACTGCAGTGTTACTTCTACACAGTTTGAAGTTCATTTGTTGCACAAAACCAGTTTCCAGCTACCTCATGTGATACAAGTGGTAGAGGTTTGGGTTTTGTTTCTAAGCTTCCTTTTGTTTCACTTTAGGATATTACCAATAATTTTTCAAGCATCTAAAGGACTTCTTAGACTAAGTCATTAAAGCTCGATTTTGTCCAAGCTGAGCTTTACTCTGAAAGTTCAATATGTAAAAGCAGTGCCTTTTCCTAGGTTTATCTGTTCTTATGTAATCACAATCAAACCAAACCACAGAATTTATTACACTAAATTTATTACACTTGGACAACAGAACAGCTAAGACAATAGCAAAATACAGTATTTTCCATTTTATGAACAAAAATACATTTCAAAGTCACAGTCAAGTCACTTGAACAACTGCGTCTTAAGATTTCACCTTTCATGTGGGGCTTGTTACTAAAAGGTCTTTATTTGAGCTCAAATTTTTAGAAATACCACCCACAATTTCAATTTCTGCCAATTTATACAGCCTACAAATTATGTATTTTCCAAAAGGGCAACAAGAAAGTCTCCCACCTAGCAAGGTATTCAAACTGGCAACAGCACAGCTGTGCTAGCAAAGGTGCAATCATACAACGTGCTGATTTGGCAGCAAATCCAACTTAAAGAGTTCTCATCTGCAACATGCTCACCCATAAATATGTATCAGTAAAAGTCTTTTTGGGACACCACTGTAAACCTGACCTTTAAAACAGCCAGACTTGAAAAAACTCTAATTGAGAAGAGGATGAAATGAAGGGAGCAAGAGCTGAGATGGATGGAATACAGCTATAAAGCTCCTAAAACATCCATTATGAGAATGAAGTAGTGAATAAAGAAGAGCTTAGAAGCAGCCTCCTACACCCTGATGAGGTATAGACATTCACTTGTGCTGGATATAAACCAGCTCCTGCAATGTGCTTCTGATGGTTGGCCAGGTCCCACAATCTGCACATGGAAGCAGGGATTGTTGCGTGGTTCCCATAACTTACCAGTTATACTGATTTTGACCTCAAGGCCAGTATTACTTGACAAATACTTTTGCTTAAGGGATGCTACCAGTGTATTTCAGTGTATAAGCTGAAAAGATGTTCTCTAGAAGGCACAGAACAGCTGTGCTTATAGTATCTAAAGCTTTGGAGAGACATGGATGATACCCAAATCCAGAAGACAGGGAAGAATTTCTTATAATTCACATTACATTAAAAAAGCTTCCAATGACATTACAAAAAATTGGCTTGTAATATTCATAGTCCTGCTAGAAATCTTTAGGCTTTACAAACACAACATTACACCCATTTATGACTATATTTTGATCAAGATAAGATTTAAACTGTGAACATAAATATAGGTCATTACCCTTACTTCATTTTCTGTATTGAATAAAGAATTTAACACATGCTGGCGTGGGATATTCATTAATAAACCAAAGATTTTCATTTGATACTCAAATTTAGGTACATAATTATAAAAAATACTAAAGCTTGAATTTCATCTAGGTGTAGCTTTGTATGCTAGAAATACTGATGCATTTAACTTCCTAATGTAACAGTAATATTTCAGATTTTTTTCTTTTACAAAATCTCATTATTGCTGAGTATGTACATAATCATTGAAAGAAAATTACTTACATCAGTCAAGGGGAATTGTTTAGAGGAAAAATGCTCTTTTTCCTAGACAAACATTTATTTTGTAAAGGGCACACTGACTAAACCCAGTATTTCTCCTCCCTTTCAAGAAGTTCATAAAATGCATCACAATTTAAATGGGCTCTGGCAGAATCTCAAAGGCAACTTCTATCTTCGCTGGTGGAGAAGTGAGACTACTGTCCAGCCCATTTTATTTACAACACCAGTCTTCTAAGAGAATTTCCTCCCAAATATTTGCAGGGAAGTTCACAGTGACAGCAAATCCTAGCTCTCTGAGGCAAATTAATCTTAAAATCCACGGGTGAAAGCTGATGCAAATGAAATCAATGTAAACAGTCTTGCTGACTTTCCAAGGACTGAGAATTTTTCTCAAAATCCTAAATTGCATAATCAAACCTGAATGTTCCAGTCTTTCTGTTTACTAACATCATTTTCCTGGAAACAAGCTGCAGAGCAAGGTCAAATGTGCTTGGATTTAATATGACTTATCTAACCTAAATGTACTAAAAATGTCCTGGTCTCATTGTGAATTTTCAAACTGTAATTTGCCTTCAATTCAACTGCTCATACTTGAGGTCTAACACAGTTAATATATCTTCAATATATGAGGTCTCTTTGAAGAACAGAAAGATTAACCTTTATAGAATCACCTTCCCCAAATAAACTGTTAGACCACTACTACATTTTACTCATCCAACCTACTGCTGATGTAGTAATGCAAGTTCTTTCACAAAGGTAAAATTTACCCTCTAATGGGATAGCCATCCATTCTCTGTTCTGACACATTTTGTAACTTCTCTATCAGGGTTAACTGTTCATGCACTAGATAGGGCTCTGGTATTTTTATTACCATAATTACAAAAGCCCCATCCCTGCAATCCATGTCCTTGCAGGACCAAGAGACCTGAACTGCTCCAAGAAAGATATTCCAAGTATTTAATGGAGATACAGCACAGTCTAGCAACCTTCTAATGGGACAACAAACTCCCCTTAAATGTCTCAATTTATCATGCTACAAACAAATAAGCGGTGATGATGAAAGACAGAAGCTGCAAGTTTCTATCACTAGGATTCTCCGTGTCAATCAAGAGTTGGATTTTTTGGTCAATGTTCCTAAGAACCTGAGGCAAACAGCCTCTAGAAGGCAATCATACATTGTCTCTATACAAGCTTCATAACCATATCATGCAATGTTTGTTGACAACTTGGACAGGACCTAATTTCAATCTTCAAACAATATTACTTGAGAAGTCAGTAAAGTCAAACAATTCTAATGTTTCCTGAGGACTAAATGAAAAGGTAATGAAAAGAATCCTTACATATAACCCATAACATCTAAAAAACAACAGAAAAAAATCCCAATCAAAACAAAACAAAGCCTGTCAACAACAGACAGCCTGTCTTGTGTGTTTAACCGGCTAAATTTAAGCTACCTGTTTAACAACAGTGGGCTACAAGATGAAAAAATAGTTTATTTCTTGGAGGGAAGAGAACTTTAATAAAATGCTCTTGTTTCCAGACAGTAATCTCAGGGACAACCAATACTGGGAACCTGGTTTAGACTGAAACCAGCAGCTGCTAACTGCATTCTTCACATAGTTCTTCATCTGATAGCCATTGAGAGATATTGACCACATATTCCTCCTGACTTTTAGGACTTGCTGCCTTAGATTTTTTCTGAAATAATGTATTATTTTCTTTAAAGCAGAATTGCATGATCTTGAAGATGCCTAAAACTTCATGTGAAAGGTATGCTCATTCCCAGAAAGAAATGTAATCTCTGGTGATTTGCTCAGGGAAAGAAGCACAGACAGGAAAAGCTTCCTTACCTGACACACAAAGTAATTTCACTGTATTTATTTTAAGAATGCTGTTTAAAGAGTCCAGTATCAGGTACAGCTATAACCCTAGGAAGCTGGTATCCCACGTCTGTAAAGAAAGCAAAATGTGATAACCACTAACGGTATGTATTTGTTCAGGTCATTGCCAGTTCTCTGAAATGCCTGTGCTGTGGCATGGATTTAATTTTATAAGGCTATAATGAAATCAAATTGTGCATTTCAAAACAAATGAAAGACAGGCAAGGAACTGTGAAGGAGTCTCAAATGTGGTCTTGAGCATCAGCATAAATTAGACAGCCAAGACATAAAGGATTTGCAGAGATGGTGTCCTGGTGTAGCACATACAATGAGTTCAGGGCTTGGAAAACACAAAAGCAAGCAAGCAGAAGCTGTCCTGTGAACTGGCCTGAGCTAGTTGTATGGATTAAATGAGGAAGATACACATAACTTAAGACAGCCTGGAAAAAAATCCAAAGCATTTTAAGGCTGGAAGGATAAATTACATGACCATCTTCTCATTTATCTGCATCACCTATCTGATGCAAACAAGACTGATATTGTGGAAGAATTGTTAAACTTGTATATGTGGACATGGGACAGAGGGTACTGCGGATTTAATTAGCACAGCCAGTTTGATAACTAAGATGCCTTGGCAAGAACAAACAGAGCTTTGAAGATTACATGAAGATTGGATTAAGTCTGGTGATGGGCAAAGAAGATTGAATCAACTTCTGCAAGCAAGATATCTTGTAAAATGTATGAGTTTTGTCTGTGTGATACTTAACCCAATCACTGTAGTAAAAAATTATGAGCCTTCCTAGAATAGTATATAAGCATTTGGAAATCTCAGTAAAAACAAATCCTGATCAGCAAATCAGTCTTCCCATTTCTCTATCAATCATTGATAGTATACATCAACTGGACAAATGCTTTCCTGCCTACAAAACCCTACAATTCTCCTGGACTGGGTTATCCCTCTAAACTTCCATATCCAGAAGTTTACAATTTTTCCACTTGAAGTGACTTAACACTGACCTAACTGCAAGAGACACATATTGTAACTGCAATGAGGCTACAAAATAAGGCTGCTCTTAGTGTTTGTGTTTCTGTAGGAAACAAGACCCTCGCAATACAATATTTTGCGTGATTGCAGAAGCCATGCTTATATGCACCACAACAATGTAATTACAGCTAGAGTACCCCTGGAAATAATTACTTTTCAATGTTAATGAAAGTTATAATTGAAGTAAAAATACAACATCACTAAGTTTAATGTTGCACTTAAAGAAAGAAAATACCCTGCTGCATTTCAGTGAAATTATAGCACTTTTTAGCAAATGAAGTGATTTTACATGATATAAGCCTCATACATCTAGTTGCTTTTGGTCTATTACATTATATTAAAACCCCAGCAAACCACAGTATTTTAAGACTTATGTTTCTCCTCTCCCTCAGGCCCAATGCACATATGTATTAAATATTCTTAAAGGTCTCATTTTCTAGACTTCTCTGTTTAGCTGCCTTCCAGTTTCTACATATGCTGTGGAAAACCAGACAGTGAAAACTGAGCCCTCATCACCACTGGGTATCCCAGAATAGCACTCCTTCTTGGTTCACGTAACCACTCTTCTTCTAATGTGTCCCAAAAAGGATTTCCCCTTTTTGTCATATCACAGTGCTAATTCAATATGTTTGGAAATAATATCCAAATCTCCTGCATCCTTTCTGTTAATATTTGATTTCCACTTGTATTCATACATTTTGTGCTTTTTCCCTAACAGTGCTCAAACTATTAAAAAAACCCCAAACAAACAAACAAAAAAAACCCCAAACCCAGTGATTGCAAATTTCTCCATCTCAGCACCAACTTCAGAGTTAAGCATATTTTATCTTGAAATTCTTTGCTGCTCATTTTGAGATTTAAGCAGCCACAAGCCCCAAACCTTTGACAGCCCCAATTCTTATAATTTGATCATATAGCAGTGTACTTCATGTCTTTCCAGAGAACAGTTTCTAGCGATAGAATTGACAGATTTCTATTAAAGCAGAACACTAGATAAACCAATAAAGATACAGTACAGTAGATGAACAGATTTTGACACTACAACTACTTTATTTCTTCCTTCTGACCTGCTCTTTCTATCAGCTCTCAAGAAGCATACAAGTTATCTTCTGAGATCAAAGCAGTGTTGAATCGTTCAGATTGTCCTCTGCTATTTGTCATTTCCCAATTACACAGCATGCCTTCAGCTTTTCTTTCTTCCTCTGACCTCTAACAGAACCTGTCCTGTTGTCTTCTACTGTTCCTTGCTGATTGTAACTGACTTTATTCTCCTTTTGCCTTTCCCAATATGCTTGTGCCATACTTCGTATACTGACCTTTAGAAACAATCTCCACTTCTGACACTAGTATCTTTTTGACTACAATCAAATACAGTCAGAATGGATTCTTATTACACTTCTCAACCTTCCTCTATATGAGGATAGCTGGATGATCTGCATTAAATATTATATTTTTGACTAACAGTAGTTCCTTTTGGTTTTCAGACAATTTCCTTTTTTGTTTTTTTCAGTTCTTTTTACGTTTTGTTTTTCTATGAACATGGCAAAGTCTCAGGAAATAACTGCTTTCCATTCCTGCACACAGGGGGTGGAAATAGTAGCATCACAGCTCTATTAGTCCCCTATCTTCGCTTGAAGAAGGCTGAGCCTAGGTGGAAACATTTTTTGTTCTCAGTATGACCACCCTACTTCCAGAAAGTCACCTGAAAGGACAAAGTACTGTCAGCTTCTTTAGAAGGTCTTCTTTTGAGAACCATTCTTCCTAATCAGCTCATCCTGTTCTGTGCTTTCTAATGTAAAAAATAGTTTGATATATTTCAAGAGAACTTCTAAATAGCATTCTTAAATCACAATTCCTTGTCTTGAGACACGATTGGTTCTTAGTGCATGTGTAATAATTTCTGGTAGACTGCTTCCCAAAGAGACAAGTAGGGCAGTGTGAGACTCAAGTACCTAAGAATGATTTCAATAAACTAAAAGCCACAGATAGGACAGGTTACATAAACACATTTCAGGAAAGAAACTATTTGGAAAAAATATTATTTTTAGGTGAGTTATCTGAAGAACTTCCATGTCTAAAATAAATTACTGGTAACCTTGCACCCCATCTTTAGAAGGCATCTCAAGTTGAAAGGTACAGCAAGTTACAAGGCAATCCAGCCTGAATGATGGTTTCAAAAAATCTAGTCCTCTTTTCAACTGCAGGAGCCATTCAGCTTTTCCTGCTGCACAGATATCACTCCACTAGGATATACCTTTTACAGGCATGTTAAAAAACAAATGATAACAGTACAAAAACGTTTCTTTTCATTTCCACTGCTGAATGCAGAATCACAATCTCAGGGCAGAATGATTTCTTACAGCTACCTGGCTTGTTTCTCTATTACACTTGCCATAGGCCCTCATGCTTGGGAACTCCACATTTGCTGGCACTGTAATTCCTTGCTTCAATGCTCCCTGGCCCTTTTTGGAAGAGTACTGCCCTTGCTACTGCTGAGGGAAAGACAATGGCTTTGATCAGCTCAGCAGCCTCAACCTGTGAACAAGTATGCAACACCATTAAAAAGAACTATTATTTGCAAACACAAGTTCTGAAATTGTTGCACACAGGAATATTTTGACTGTCCTCTCCAGTAATCAGTTTGTATTTTTAGTTTTGTATTTCGCCAAAACTCTGACAGATGACAACATAAAATTATTGTTGTGAGCTCCTTATTTGAAATCATTTATTTCCTGACATAGATCAATGTTTCTGTGAACACACGGCAAATAAGCAATTCCTTAAACAGGAACCTGTACCTCTGTTTTAGACTAAAGGTGGTACCTTATTCTATTTATTGATCTTGAAGGAGATCAATAAAAGTAAACCATAACACTGGTTAGGAAAAGGTGCTAAATGAATGCTTCATTATATTTTCCATGTTTTTATGCACTTCTGAAATTCAGATGAATAGCAAATGTTTTAATACTTGTATGATAAAAAGCTTAAGAGTGCACTATAAAACATCAAGGATGCTGCAAGTATTTCTCTTGTGTTTGCACAGACCTGTTACTTGTCGTTTCAATTACATAAGCAAGCATTTCTCTGAAATTGCTTCAGAAAAATGGAATTTCCACTGACTTTCATATCAAAGCAGATATAGTAGTGTTTAGTAAGGTTGAGTAGCTTACTAAGAACACAAATCCACTATTTATGAAGCAGCTCTGCAAACTCATCCTGTGTTTTCTTATCCAGGTGGCACTTTTTAGCTATTCAGCATATTTGTACCTGTAGAAGTCCCACTTACAGAATTTAGTTAACAGTGTCCTTCCTAAGTGAGAATGGTTAAAATCTAGCTCTCTAATTATGTCAGCTTTACTCCAAAAAAAGTAACACTTTTACTGTATATTAACACAGAGACTGATTATCTGACTCTTTTGCAATATAAGTAACATAATTAAACTCAGTTAAACTCTGAGGATACATCGTTTTAAAAATGCACAATTGTAGCTCTTCCGCAATATCAGCTTTCTTGCCAAAAACACTTCAAAAAGTATTCTCTTAAGTACCATAGAGAGATTTTTACCAGACTTGCTGAGAAATATTTACAGTATCTAACAGTTTTACAGTATCTAACAGTTTACTATCACTCTAAAAGGCCAGGATTTTGTTTACTTTCTTGGTGAAGAACCGATTAATCATCTTTCCACAGGAATCCCTGCAAGACACTACAGTTCCAGAACAATCCCTGTGGCAAGGTAGAAGTAACTCCTGCCACGAGCAGAGCAGCACACCGCCTTCACACAGTACATGCACCCTGGGGAGGAAAGCGAAGAGACAACAGACCTTCAGTGTTACCTATTTGTCTCTCTAGATCTGCTGCCTCATCTGGTGTTGCGCGGGGGAGGACACCAGGGTCACTGAAACTAGTGCGCAGCAGGGTCCCCATCACGAAAAAGAAAAGAATCCCACCAATTGCAGGGATAGCAGGCGTAATCTTCTCTGACAAATACGGGCAACTGGAAAAAGAAAAGGATTCAACAATCAACAACACGTCATGCAACTTGCTCTCAAAAACTGTTTATCAATGCACATGAGGAATTCAATTTCTCTTGATATATTACTTGCCTTGGAATATGTATTGAAGATGAAATTTCTGTTTATGTGTTCATGACACTTCTGGAATTTTTCATAGCATGTTCAATGTAATAAAGGCACAAGTAGCATAACAATGACCTCACTAATATGCAATACTCATTTACATAAGAAGATAAAATATTTTTATCACCGGATAATAAGCTTATGTATTTCTTCACCTGCTGCCCAATTACATTAAAGTAAATTGGGCAGGGAGAGGAAAGGGGAAATAATCTGAAGAAGCCCATAACATGAAGAAATAAGCCACACTGAAATACATAATTAAGTCCATAATACGGATTTATCATCCACCAGCAAGGCGGTGCTCAAGAACATGCAATGCATTCCCTTAACAGTCTTGGTGTATATCAATATTGTAACACTTCTACTGATTTTCTTAATCCATTTCTTGTAACTTAGCGAACTTGTTTACTCATTTACAAGGTAAGAAGAATGCAAATGACAGTTCAACACACCTGGGAGCAAACAATCCAGGAACATGTCTACGGCAACATCAACGGTCCTCGACCAGGGCAAAAATGGCTCTATGTTTACCAGATTTACAATATATATGCAGGGTTTAAGACTGGATTACACTTTTACCAAATTTTCCTCGTGCTTCATAGATGATTAAATCAAAATGGACAGAAACACTGGAATCCAACTAATACACAAATATAACTATCTCTTTACAGCTCTGTAAAAAGAAGGGATATGAACACTTGGACATTACAGAAGCACTGCAGCACCATCTTAGAAAACACACAGGCTGAAGAGTCTTTTCATAGCTCTTAGATTAAGCAGGTGTGGGTAGAATACCAAGATGGCTTCATTTACTTCTGATGTCTGCATAAGAACTCAAAATAAGCCTAAAAACAGAAGTCAAAAATCAACAAGTTCTAGGCCCTAGGGCTTCATCTAAAGTTTCTAGGTATCAATCAAGTTCAATTAACATTGTCTTCCCTATTTCTGCTGACTGCCTTAAATGATGACTCAGATGTGCATGCTTTTGCACTGCAAGTCAGTTAACCTCAGTGGAATGTTAACTCTGAGCAAGTGATGACAATGTCAGCTCCACTGTCCATCACTTCTGCCGACAAGATGGGGAGAGAATGGAAACACTTTTCATACCAGCTGCCATGTACAAAGCATTTATCTCCCTGCATAATCCTGTTAAAAATACTTGTCTGTTTCACCAAACCTAGATGGTTTCATGGATGCAGTGAGTCCATATGAATTACATGGTGTACAGCATAACGAGTGGCAATCATCTCTCCCTACATGAATGCAATACTACAGGTGCAACAAGTTATGAAAGATTAAAAAGACAACTGGGTATTAAAAAATCCTAAGGACCAAGAGAAACTGTGGTTTTACATAACGAATAGACTGTTGAAATACTAGGAAACATCCTTCAAAAGTATGCTTTTAGGAAAATTTTCAAAGACCCAGATTTATGAAATCAGTGCTAGCTAAAGGAAACAGCAGCAAGATATAAGCTTTGGTAGCTACAAGCCTTGCTCCCTCCATGTCAGGAGAAGCCAGTCAAACGAACAGCCAAAGAGAAGCTTTCATACTGCATGAATGTCCTACTGCTCAATTTATTTCTTGCCACAAAGGATTACTGAAATCAAAACTACTGCAATATGCTCAGACAAGAGTACAAATAGGCTGCAAGAGCAGATATTGAAAAGGATTAGAGGGAACATGTACATTAATGAACACTAAATATAACACAATTCTCTCACTCTTCTATTGCATTATTCATTACACGTACCCAAGAAATTGCAACTGTGCTGAAGTCTGTTGACCGACCCAGAGCTGTATGTGTGCGAAAGGTAACGTGAGATAATCCCAGGGTAGCACAGCAGGCACAGTACAATCTTAACACTTGCCAACACAAAACCAGCAATGGCATTACATACACAAATTCTTACTGGTACTCACAGGACGGAGACTAAGCGCCATCATGACTCTAACATGTTTTCTTTTAACAGTAATTTCATATGAAATTGGTAGAAAGAACAAATGTGCTGAAATACTAAGAAAGCTCAACATTGCTTAAAAGTGATGTTTTCAGTACAGTAAAAAAGCATGAAAAAAATCTTGTCTCTGCCCGGCTGAACCAAGTTCACCTGCAGTGAAAAAAATCTCCGTTCTCAAAGCCCTGTACAATGTTTGCAACAAGCATGAGGTAATCTGCTTTGCCTAAAGTTGTTTTCAAGGTTTAACAACATGTATTTTACCAACTTTGACTTGGAATTAATTCAGCAATAATGCAGAAAATACTGAAGATGGCATCTCTGGGAATAATAACCAAGTAATATTCCACCAATTAAAAAATTATTTCAAGCTGAGAAGCCAGTCCATGCAGCTCCTTACAGAGATTCAGACAGTAAATCTGGGCAGAACCATTTAACACAGTCTAATTTATGTATAGACACCATGTAATATCATCTGGGCTCACAGAGAGCTCAATGACATCTCTCCTTTAAAAACATCCAATTAATTTTTCAAATACTTGTGAGCTAAATTAAAAAAACCCAACAAACCAAAGAAAAACCAGCAGATACCATTAGACCTTTTTTCTTCACATTTGTTTTAAAAAAAGGGACAAAAATCTTACTTATCCTCAGTTATTAAAGATCCATTGAATGTGACTTCAAATTAAAAACATCAATCTTAGATAAAAATTGTGAAAAAATCTGTAGAAATACATTTGCATATTTACATATTTTATGTTTGCATGCTTATATAACAAATGTATTTGTACTACTACATTAAGTCAGTATTATTTTAAACACTTCTAGTGTTACTACTTTTAGAATTGTCAAATACTGAACACAGAAAAAGATTATCCCTCATGTTTGCTCAGATTCCTTAATTAATTTAATTGAGGATGTATCCCTTCAGGCAGCAGCTCAGATATTACAAGAAGTATCTTTTTTGGAGGATATTTTCACTGAGTTTTTAAAGCAAACATTAGTGGGTATTTCCTGACAGCAAATTTCAGAATTTTCCCTGCAGAGGGACTCCCTGTGCAGAGACCTGCCCACTGCCAGTAACACTTTGATAAACAGTAGAGAGCTCCAGGACAAATCTCTGTCTTACTGCAGAGCAAGCAGTGACAAACCTTTTCCAATTGGCACTTGGTAACTAGTAGATGTGAACTGACGTCCTCAGTTTACATCTTAGACAGGGTAAAACAGTCATTTTTAATCAGCATCTCTAAGGACAGCAAGTACTAACTAGGTCTATCCCATAAAACACATTTTTAGAAAATATTACTAGACCACAGATCCCATTAGAAACTGTTACTATGAAAATAGCTTTTTCAGGCAAAAATGTTTGGATCCACATGCTGCAAACTGTAACATAGCTTGAAGTTTTGAATTAATTGAGAACTTTGATACTTTTAGCCCTGCTTTTTGCTTGGCTTCTCAGCTGCTTTTTTGAAGCATCATGTGAAAGTTTGCACGAGCGTAGGAGGGAAATAAAATCTGGTGGAAGACTAGTCTGTCACAGCTCGGTAAAAATAAAAACACCCTGGCACAGAAGAGATATTTATCAAGCATCAGCCCTGTGAACAAAGGATGCAGAAGCACAAAAGCAACCCTCACACTCAGCAGCCCTCGTAACTGTGTAACCTTGCTCCCTGTGGCTACCGAGATCAGCAGAAAAATACATATAGAAACTGTGCTGAGGAGCACGTACAGTCAGAGTCCTACAACTTTCAAGCACTGTCATTAGAAAAGGGGATGAAAGAAAAGAAGTCTCCTGAAGGCCTTTCCTGGAAAGATGAAGGCTTTCCTGAAAGATTCACTGACAGTTATTCACTGATGGGGAGACTCAGTAAATGACGACTCTGTCCAGTACGGGTATCTGGAGACAGGCTGAGACTGTATTTAAAAAAAAAAAAGTGGTTTTATACATTGAAGATTTAAATTAAGATTTGCTCAGTTGGCAGGAAGAGAATAATAAAAGTACAAATTTCATGCAAAGATGAAATAGCCATCACACTTAATTACACTAATTAAAAAAACCCAAACAAACCTAACAAGCTTGGCTTGCAAGACTGTTAAGAGAATACTCTATGTCAAGCTGTTCATCAATATAAAACTCTTTGTAGCACATATAAAATATGTGTACTCTAGGAAAACTATAAATGAAGTTGAGCGAAGTAACATAAGGAAATAAAATGACTGTTCCTTTTCCTACATCATCAACTCCATTTCTGTTTCTGCAAGTACTGCCTGTTTAATATACCAGTGGCTATTGGCATGCAGGTGAAGTCCAACAGGAGAGAGAAGGCTGGCACTGTGCACCCTGGGTTCAGTTCCACATGTTACAAGTTAACATTTGAATGAGACTGGGCTGCTTTCTTTAAACTAGCCCAAGGGGTTTGTTGTTTCTCCTTCCACTCTCATTTATGGCTCCTCTCAGCTTACCCTTCCTTTCAACTCCACTGCATCATTGCTCCAAGGCACTGTCCCAAACTTCTGCCCTTATGCCAACAGAAATCCCTGTCAGGTTCTTTTGTGATCGAAGTTTCACTAAAATGTATGAAAATGACACCATTTTGTTGACTTCTCTTTCTGTCCCTCTAACAAACCAAACATGCACTTGAAAAGGATATTGGCACAAAACAAGGGAGACAGAAGCACACACCAACCTACAGGGAGAGGGAAATTTGGACAGTGGGAGGAGACCTCAGTTTCAGCAGCTGTCAGTAAGGTTTTCATTCAGACTACAGCCCCTTGTGAAACCACGTTCTAACCTTGACCTCTTCCAATTTCGAGATGGCAACAGAATACCCATATATAGACAGATTAAAGGCAAAGCAAGACTCTGGGCTAGAAGAACAAAAATAGCTTATAACTTATTTTTCTAATGATAAGTTGCCAGTGCAAAGAAAGCAGCCAAGGACATGCATGAAGAGCAACATAAGCAGAGGAAGACAAAGATGGGCAAAACATGAGGGCACAGCAAAAAAACCTGGGAGGCTGCTGCCTGATAAAGAATCTATAAAGATAAACAGGACAAAGACAATGATCAGAGTGAAATAATTTTATTGGTGTGGGGTTTGGAGCGTTCCTTCTTTTACTTGTTTTTTCCAGAGGCATGCTGCTGGCACACAAAAATGTGGTATCATTTGAATATAGATTAGTCCAAGTAATGTTACATGAAATTCCTAGCAAGATTAGCTAAGGAAGTTTTGCATTAGTTTCTTACATCTGCCTCATTCTTTCGTACAGCTTTTAAAATCCCTATTGAATTGTTTTAAGGGATATTAAGGAATACACAAACTAACTTCAACAAATTTGAAATTTACTTAAAAAATAATTTATTTCATTACCATTTTTTATTTTGAACATTCTTTCTAAATCATTCACTCTCCCATTTCACAGTGGTAAAGCAGTTTCAAAACCTTATTTGATAAAATACAAGACAAAAATCACTCTTCTGAAAATTTGCTTAATTTCAAATTCAGGAAATCTGGAATGTTTGCAAGCATGTGAAGACTATGGAAATCAGAACAGTTGACAGACAAAAGGCAGAATGACAACAGGAACAGAAGCAAAGCCAGAATACTACCTCCTCATCATCTTAATAATCTAAAATATTATGATCTAATTAGAAAGGCATCATTATTGAATGGATTCAGATGAGAGGCATTTAAATATACCATTTAACCTTGCTTAAATGCTTTACCAGTTTATTCTCTATTTTACAGTATTAGATACATCTTATTTTTTCTATACTTGCTATACCTCTTGGGGCTAACTCAATTTAAAATTAATTCTAATTGAAAATAATTTTAAAGTGGAAACACATATAAACTAATAGTAATTTTAGTGTGTAACTAAGTATCCTAGCCTCTACCAGCATACAGAAATGATTACTTAAAACAAAGAAGATTAATACGATGAAATCACACAGATTACTAAACCAGCATGATCCTTAAACCTATGTGCTTCATAGGTTCTCTCCAACCTATTACAAAATAAAATTAGCTTAACATTACCCTGAACAGCAAAAGCTCAACAAATGGTCTTCAAAGTTTCATGCAGAAACTGAATTCAGTTTGGTCTTTAAAGCTGTTCAAACCCATGAGCAATTACTAAGAATGAGAGACTGCAGGGACTTCTCTCCTCTGGCTCAAGTCTGCAAGCATTCAGTGGAACTCCTTGCAGCACTGACTCCATTGAATTGTAATGCATTACCACTGAAATAAGGTTTACATAGGTTGGATTTGGATGTAGGAGTTTAGATGAAGCAAAGCAAGCACAGTTGATTATGACATTGTAGAAGATAACCATAAACTCTCTCCTACAAGTAAAGATCTTAAGGTTTTAATGCAGCAGATAAACATGAATCAAAGTAACAGCCATGAGTGACCTACCAATTTGTATTGCTACATGAATTAACTCTAATGATCCACTGTCAAACTTCAAAGCTGGAATAAATAAAATGCATAATGCAAAATGAACCTGTCTGTGAAAGAGATGTGGTTACTGAAGCTCCTGCAATGGCAATTATATTTTACTTTGTTCTAGAGATAAGGAGCATCTTTGTTTTACAAACCACTATTTTAAGAATTTTGATTCCATCAACTGTTGGCCAGAAATTTCCAAGCAAGGTAGTAAGAAAATCTTACTGAACTGGTAGATACATCAAATGCCTGACTCTTATGAAAAATCAATGCAAGTATAACATATCCTCAAAAGACAAACTTAGAAAAGGCATAGCTTCCAAACACACAGCAAATCAAAGTCTTGCTTTATTGCTATTTCCATTCCCCGACTAATTACTTACTTGAAAAACTCAAAAATGTATTTGTACTTAAATTTTCCAGTTCTGCACACAGTGTAAGGTTTGGTTTTCATAGTGTAAGACTACCAATGAATGAATTCCACTAAATACATAAACCTGTAGTTTCTTTTAAACAGCCCATATAGAACACTTTCTTTCCTGTTGTGCTTCATATTGCTTCCTTATTATTTCTTATTATTTCCTGTTATGTGATTTTACAACTAAACCATCAGGTTAATCCCAAGTACTAATGAACTGAAATGAAAACTGGGACAAAACAAGCGGAAATGCATTACGCCACAACTAACTCCCTAAAGGAGCGTGAGCTTCGAGGTGATTTTTCACAAGATCCTCTGGAAACTGAAGCATACACAAATAAGCTGCTGCTAGTTATTGGACTCTGAGCTTTCAATGAGGCATTGTTTGTTTTCACTCTCCCTAATCTATAAGGTCTAAAGGCTAGATGTAAAGCCTAGTTCTTGCTAAAGGGCAAAGGCTTGTCAATGTAATCCCTACCTCTGGCCACATTCCACTGTCACCCTGTATAGCACAAATGAGCTGGCTACCACTGAGTTAAAACAAAAGAATTGTTCTTCACCCATCCCCTTCTCAAAAAAAACCAAAAACAAAAACAAAACAAAAAACCCCCAACAAAACAAAACAAAAAAAAAACAAAAAAAAAACCCACAAAAAACCAAAACAAACCACAACAAACCCACAAACAAACAAACAAACCCAAACCCACCAAACTCAAAAAATCCCCCAAAATATTCATTTTCTGTTTGATCCTAAACTATTTAATTCACTGTGCAATTAATGAGTGCCAGGTAACAGGTAGGAACACAGAAAAGGCAGGATGAAGTTCAACTGTGACTTCTAGACCCATTCAGCTGCTATGCAGAAATCCCACCCATACTCATAATCTTAGGAATAGTGAATCCAGTATCCTACTGTCATGATTTAACCTTGCAGGTATCTAAACACCACACACTGCTCATTTACCCTGGATTTTTATTTTTTTTTTTTACTCTTCTTTCCTCTGCAGTTCTCCATATCACAAGATTTTTGTACAGAACACACAAATGAACGTTCATCTGGAAATACAGGAAAATACAGGAAAAAATAATTTACATCTTAACTGCTCAGTGAAAGCCACTACATTAAAAGCCTTTGAATATGCACTGAGAAGCAGATACAGCACTTCCTAGGGCTCCTTTACGTATAAAAATGGAGAATTGATAACCCTACCCACCCTACATAACAGAGGTACGTATCACATTGTTATAAATAAAGCACTGGAAACAAAGCAAGGAGGAGGATAAAACCAAGAGAGCCTAACCTCCTCCTCCCGAGAAGAAGCAGAGCTGAGCAATTCAGCAACTTGATCATAAAAAGACTCAAGAGGCTTGTTTGTAGTAACTTCACAGCCATGGGTCTCCACAAGTGCTGGAGGAGTTTTACCTGAAATGGCATCCTTTGCTTTCTCCTGCTGCCTCCTCACAGTCTCATGTGAATTCTCTTATCCCACACTAAGTGCTCATTGGAGAGGCAGACTGACATACTGCAGGCTACCTCAGATTAAAAAAACCTCAACAACTAATTCGCACTTATGGTTCCAAAGCAGTGCCAGATTTCCTATCTAAAAATGGGTCAGTTTAAATATATCAACTTGCAAAGACCAGCTTGAGGCGAATCATTTATTTCATAGAAAAAATAAAGCACACAGTGCTTCATCTACACAGGGATTCATTATCACTACAAATATTTGGATTAGCAATATAATGAAAACAGCTAGGAAGAGCCTTTTACTGTTTTGCCTTACAACTGAGATTTGGGTGCAAGTCATAGAAGTCCAGGCATGAAAAGTTTAAGAAATACCCTACAACAAAAGATTGCTTCTGAATCACCAGAATTTAGCAGTGTCATAGCATTAAATTATCTTCAGAGATGTGTGCAGAAAAGATTTCACTGTTTGAGTAATGCAACACTTTTGTCTGAGCATTTCCTTTTTTTTGGAAGACATTTAAATACTCTTTATAGACTTCAGTGTTAAATGCTTATCAAACCTAGGCAAGCATGTTCAAATTGAAAATCAGTGACTTTACCATATTGTATTTTTCTCTGTACTTCCACAAACGCATCACCGAGAGGCACTTTCCTCTTGGGAAAGGCCACTGACTGAAATTATTAATTTCATAGTCTCTTCCTGAATACTTCCATAATTCACCAAAATTTACTTCTACCATACATCAATTCTGTGATTTAAATCACCTGTTTATGTAAGAAAAATCATATTCCAGCATATTTTCTCTTAAGCCAGCTACATCGAGAAATGCATATCACAGAAAAATACAATTAAAGTTATCACAGAAATGTTACTTAAAAAATTAAAAAATAAGGATGAAAGCCATCCCTGTTAATGGTTTAAAGTTGAGGTTATCACAGAAGATTCTGTAGCAAGCGCAACAACAACAAAAAATTCCTCATTTAAAATAATTACATTCTTCACACAAATGTCAGTCACTTAAGAACCACAGTTACTTTACAGTTAATGTTGTACAGTAACTAAATATTTTGACTGCTAATGCATAAACCACATCTGAATGTAAAATGAATGAAGAAATGCCCAGTTTTTACAGTTTCTTAAAAATATTTTACTCAACATTCCCACTCAGTTTTAATTTTTTGTCATATGCAAATTTCATTTTCTACTGTTTCATTGAGATTTTCAAGCCTTTTCCCAACTAGTATGCAATTTTGTCCAGTAATTATCACAACCCCTAATTTTAATGTAAACCAAAAGAGGATTTCAAGTAGGGGAGATTAACAAATATAGGGTGTTACTGCTATCCTTCTTTGAAAGTGTAATTTATTTCTTCAATTTAACAGCTCTCTATTTTTGTCAGACTGCTAAAACTCCTAAAAATTGTCACAAGGTGAAGCAAAGAAAAGGTCTTTGTTACATCCACTGTGACTACAAATTTCAAATTCTTTTCTTCTTCTAACATTTCAATTATGCAACATGTTAGCACCTGTATATGACATGATCCCCACTGAAATAATACATTTTTTTGCCAGTATTTATACAGACACCAGTAGACAGCTTTGCAAGTGGAACGATGTGAACTCTCTCCCTAAGGCAAACCAGCCATGAAAATCAGAGAAAAGCTCAGTTACTTCACTGTTCCCAGAATATACTCTCTGGAATTGCAACGTAAGATTTATTCTCTATCTTTACACTGTCAAACACGTTCTGCTGTCCACCTTCCAGTTTCAGATGCTGACATCAAAACAATTCCCATTCTCAACCATGCAAATACCACATGAACTCTTGGTCTTCACTTTGGCACTTTTACACAAACAGGAAACCAGCAGGGCACGAAGCTAAATAGAAATGGAAACCTTCTGCATACCTAAAACAATAGCACAGAAGCTAAAATAAAAGAAAGATTGCAATTGACTGTACAAATGTACATCAGCAATGTGCAACCAATTTCATTGAGTCCTTCAAGCATTGATATCATGAGCTCCACCATTTGTCCTGATGTTTTCTGTCTTTAACCAGTTTTGCTGCTTTGGCTGATCCCTCAGACTCTCTCCTGGCTGAGAAGCTGCCTGGGCCCTTTTGCCAAATCTAAATGCACATATTCCTCATGCTACAGCACCAGAGGGGAATTGCAGATTTTACAACACCCTACCATTGTCCCAATTTATCTGAGGATATTCGCAACTGAATTTAAAGAGAAGTTGCTACCCTGGGTTAATCAGTGGCTTCATACACAACAACACAAACAGACCATAATCAGGAGGAAGATCCAGAGTTTGGTAACCTCCTACAGACTTCTTCCAACCTGTCTTCTGATTACGTCTCTTCTCCATGGCAAAGCTTGCCTTTCAGTTGGCAGAACACACTACAGCCAAAGAGATGAGCTACATGGAACTAAGAAGCATGCTGATTAGGTCACTTGAAACAGCTACACTAAATAAAAGGATACATGCCCAATGTGTTGCTCCTCCTTCTTTCCTTTCTGTGTCCCTTTCATGACAACAAGGTTCAGGAGTTTTCAGGTTTGCGCCCAATTTCTGAATAGTTTTTCTATGGAAAGGTGCAACATAATGGGGACTTATAGCATTTTCTGTCTCCAAGTGTTCAGAAAGGAGTGACCTTGGTGCACCTTGCTCCTAGTTCTAAAAATTAAACTAAAGCTCACAGTGCATAAATGACAAAGCAAAGTGTACATCCAACATTGCAGCAGAGTAAGCAATTTCTATTTACAAATAAAGGACAGACTGGGAGCACAAGCTTCTGTTTCTTCACAGGTATACAAACCCCCTTTTTCCTAGACCACTTCCATTCTTTTCTCATATTTGACAGTTTGTCAGATACATTTCTATTCTGTCCATGAAGTCAAAGCTTACAAGGATACAGAAGATTGTAATGAGATTTTGCTGAATGGATGAAAAAGGGACTGAAGACTACACATCTTACAAAAACCAGACACTATCCTAAACCACGCTCTAATCTATAGAGAAATTTCTATTTCAAATTTATGTTAATTAAAATGCTAAACATTAAATTTTTGTCCCGAACTGCAGTACAATATTAATATCCTCTATGTCCCAAATACATACTAACAACCTTGCATAAAACATGCAGAAAATACTAGGGCTGGAGGGAAATAAACACGTAAGAGCTATGAGTGCAATTATTCTATTCAGAAAAGCTACAAACCTTAAAATAGCAAGCAGCATGGCAAATACCAAGTCGCCAGTACAGCTCTATTAATTCCACCAACAGATTTTTAATGCAACTACTCTTGAATTAAAATTCACAGCCACGAATGCATATGAGCCCTATTACTGGTGTCTGAATCAACCAACATTGAGAAATACTAACATAAGAGCTCTCTGCAATTTTTCAGTCTGTTAGAACAGTAGAGAGACATTAAAATGTAACAGTCCACATCTGCCAACCCAGAAAAACTGCCAGGCTTGTGTTTCAGGCTCATGTACTAAGCAAAGGGTATGAGCATCTCACTGTGAGCATCTTCAGGACAGTACAAATCCCCTCTTTGAACATGAACACATTCTGCTGCTTCTCAACAGCAGTGATAATTATTCATAGCATCTTCAGCTGTATTTTGTTCTGTAACCTAAAAAAAAAAAAAAATAAAGACTTGTTCCAGAAATCTGTTCTACCCTAGGGTGAGGTCCCAGGAAAAAGACAGCATTTAGGAACACGGTTAACACTGATTGTAATAGAACCTAGTGCCAATATAAATCCAGTCTTTGAGAGAGTTTCATTAATTCATACTGTATTAACCCCTTCTCTCTTGTTCATGGAAATATACATACAACCCACAAAAATAACTAAAACATCTGTAGGCAGATCGCTCTTGACAAAAACCTTTCAAGGTACTTCTCATATGGTACTGAAGAACTAAATTAAGTATTAATCTCTATGCCAAGGAAATCAGCAAAAGTAAGCAAAGGGCAAACAAAGGCCCTGGCAGCATTGCTGCCCAGCAGCAGTCTGCTAGAATCAAACTGGTATAAGAAAGTGTCTAGACAACAAAATAAGTTCTGAAAATATTTTTGAAATATATGGCGTAAACCCCTCAGTTGTTAATAGGCTACATTACAACCCTACAGTGCAATCATCTCTAATTTGTATGTGACGTTGTAACATTCATACTAAAATTAGCTAGAACTATATATGCATTTCAAAACAACAAAGAAACATGCCTTATTTTTTGGATTACTCTGCAGTCAGATGCTTGTAGCTTAGCCAACCCTCCGCAGCTGCTTCGACACCATGCCAACGCCTTCACTTCCTCAGCTTTTCTATCCTTAGGAAACAATCTCTGGAGACCTAAACAGTGTTGCTCAAACAATACTGTATCCTCCAACTGTTGCTAAATGCAAAATCCATCTTGGCTTCTTTTGTTTCTTTTGAAGGACACTGAACATGTGCACTGGACTTCATTTTTGGTTGATGAAATAGTATTTTATTTTCTTTCAAAAAGTACACAGATCAACCTAAGAGAGGCCCATTACAATAGGGGTCAGAAACAGTTCAGTGGATGGGGCAGGAGACCAGGAATCAGTAAAGCTGGCTTCCTGGATCAGCCAGCATTCTGTTGTGTGACCTTGTGCAAAGGCAATTCACCACACTATGATCTCTCTTCTTTTTTGGGGCATCCACCTACCCAGGACACATTCAAGACAAAATTATGTGCCAAATCCTGTATGACTATAAAATTTCCCCAGGTTATTTACTTTTATTGGGGGATTTTTTTTGCTGCCAGTGAACCCTGATGATGGTCTTGGACACTACTGTACAAAAACACTGTTTAAGCAGCAAGCAAATCAGCTGGAATCTCTAGGTAATACTGAAATACAAATAATTACTAACAGGAAACACTGCTTGGCTTACACAATACAATAGGGGAAGAAAAAGGAGGAGGACTTAAAATAGTAACTCCATATGTTACTAAGCTGATTATCAGTTGCCTCATTAAAAAATACTATGGTTACACAAAAATAAAGAAAATTTATCAATCCAAAAGTGTTCCAGCTTCTCCTAAAGAGACAAGGTATTTGTCCTTTATACGTTTTAATCTTGCTTTATAAACTTAGACAAATCAGCTTCAAACAAGAACTTTACTGGTTTTCAAATATATATAATAGGAACCTGATGCTGACAGAGATATTAGGAAGTTTCTTTCCAAGCTCAGTCAACACATCTTTGTCAATATTTTAGACAATAAAGAAATTACTCCACAGTTCTGGGGGGATAAAAAGTTTCTAGAGATACCTGAATTCTCCTTTTTTTCTGTGAAGTGAACAATATTGAGAAACAAACACGTTCCAAGAAAGCAATTTCATTCAAAAAAAGCCTTAGACTTTCTGAATTTCAAGATCTCAGCCGTGAAGCAATCAGATATTATCTACTTGCCCTTGTGAGGAAGAACAGTAGTCCATACAGACCAAAGTAATTTCCGCCATCACCAACATGCTGAGAGTAACTTTTTGTTGAGGGTCCAAATGAAGCTCCTCTTCCTCTCAGCCAGCTTAGTCATTTCCACTCCTGCCTTGTGCTGACAGAAATGATCCAGGAAGTAAGTGCTAGAGTGAGAAGTGAGATGGCTGTTTGTTTTCAAACTTACAATGAAACCAACGAAAATTGGTTTTCATTGTTTAGATTTGTCTGTGACTTATTGTTGATTGTTAATAAATAAATGATCACCAATTTTCAAAGATCTGAAATAATATTCAGTTAAACTGTAAACACAGCTACAAGAGAGAAAAGCTTTGAAATATTTTTAGGGAAAATCATACACCTCCATTTAATTTGAGGCATAGCATAGGATTGACTCCAGCACAGTAAGTACTATGTAGTAACACTGAACTTTAAAGGAAAGCAAAAGACATTCACAGGTAGTATGAATAGGTGCTATTAAGCAATACTTGAAGGCAAATATAATTGAGATGACTGATTTAAGAAATATGCCAAAGCACATAAAAATCCATAGCCCTTCAACATTTTGCACTTGAACTCCACAGATTTTTACAGACAAAAGTTTTTTTGAAACAGAAATCCCAATTTCACTCAGCCTCTTCAAAACACTTACCTAAGTTAAAATAGGTCATCATCTGCACAGATATGAACTACATTTACAAAGCAAATTCTACCGTTACTATCATTACAAGAAGGGAAAACTGACTTTGCTCCTTTCTTTTGTTGTTGATTTCATTATATAGCAGTTCTCTGAATCCTAGATAACAAAAAAAAGTGTTGGTATCGTATGAGAGTTACTGCTACCTGATATAAGATTTGTTTAACTTGCAACTTCCTCTTGTGTCAAGCAAAAACATTTGCTGTATGATTCTGCTTAGTAGAACAGGAATCTTCTTTGGATAGAACAACAGTTACATTGTTAGCATTGATATATATTCTTCATTCTACAACATATCATTAGTGTATATAGATATAACGTATCACCACTTCAATAACTATATGATTTCTAGGCTTAAGTAAATTATAAAATAATCCATGATTCCATGGGTAAAAAACCTCCTACATTGTCAAACTTCCCTTATTTTTCACTTTTTTTCTTTAAGTCCTGAAAAAAGACAATCAAGCGTTTTGCACCTTCTACTTGCAAGAAAAGCACATCCCTCCACCAGTCTCTCTGGCATTTACTGTCAGAAACCTCTGCTTAAGAAACTGGGCAAATCTGTGTTTACTCCCAATGCCTTTATGAGTTGATTAAATCAACTCCAGCAAACACAGAATGAATCACATGAGCCTAATCCAAAAGCCAAATGCTCAGTGCCATCTCTAAGATGACACAAACACCTCTAAATTGGGAAAGGATTAACACTGGTGTGGGACTACAAATGGACTAAGTAGTGAAGCTTACTGACCATTTGAGCTGGGAAGCACCAAAAGACCTTCCTTCAAAACTAATACCTTTCCTTAGTTCACACCCTTTCCTTGAATAGATGACTCCCTGCGGTCAGTATTGAAGAGTCCTGAGTGTTGGTTGTCCTTCCACCCACCATGCACATTAGCCATGAGACACAGACAGCAGCCGTAAAACAGCACCTTGTGTTCACAGTGAAATTAAACTTTTAGAAGACAGCTGTCCAGGGAAGCATCCTGATAAACAGTGCTTATAAATAATAATGCAGTTTTTTTATTCCTACTTAGGTAACAAGACTATCTCAGCACCTGACACCCAACCAGCCCCAACACTGCAGACTACAGACAGAGGACAGAGGACAATTCTCTCTGCTCAGCAGTGAAACAGCTACAAAGACTACACCTGAGAGCCTCTTTATACGGAAGGATGTTGTAACTTGGGGGTTTCAACTATCTCAAACTGGCAGGAAAGAGCTATATTCCAGTGTTATAAACCTATAATAAAAGAGAAAAGAATAATTTTTGGGGGAAAGGCATTTTCAACGCAGCACTGACTGAATAGGTTCATTTTTGTTCCTTTCAGCACTGCTTCCTTTCCAACAAAAGCAAATTTTGAGTGACAGGAAAGTACATTTCCCTCTCTGCCCTGCAGCTCACTCTGTGACTGTGCAATCAATGGCAAAGTCTGAAATGGGAAAAAAGAAATCCACCAAAACCCAACAGTGCAGTGAATGATGAATGCCATACAAAAATATATGTCCTTGTATGGCCTGGAGCTTCAGAAGAGAAAAGAAAGATCCCTGAAGAAATGCAAACATCCAAGAGGCAGACAATCCTTAGTTAACATGGCTTTTTCTTCGAAGTATTTGTACTAACTACCTGCACACCACCACTACTGTTTTGTTAAAGGACATGATATTGAGTAAATTGGGTCAACACTATGGCAATGACCAGCACATGCCATCTTGTTGACAAAGTACAAAAATACGCTTCATAAAAATCCTCATAGTCAGACTTTTATGTTATACAGGCGACAATTCAGATGGGATTTGTATATTATTTCAACCAGCAACACTTCTTCTGGCACTTTTTTTTCACTTGGTCTAACAAAGCAGAATGGAAAGACACTATCAACTGCACTTTGGATTTAATCATGTCTCATTCGCACTCAGGAGCTGCATCATCTTAATTAAAGGCAGGACTGTAAGCAAGTTGAAGCAGCTTTATACCTTATAGGTAAATTGCCCAATCCACGTGAGGTTAATTTATGTGTAACTCTACTCACCAAAGCAAAAATGTGTAACAGAGGCATAAGGAAGGAAATATGAAAACTCTCTGCGTGTACAAGCTTTAACTTAAACTTGGTTTTGCATGAAGTCAGTACTCATATTTTGGATCTTGGGAGTCCCAAAGAGTAATAATGGAGTTTAGGTTTCCACGCCTATGTGAAAGCTGGATACACAGACACAGCGCAGGGTTAAAGAATCCTCCAGCTCCAAGGACAGCAGAAGAACCAATATGGATGGGAACTGTAGTCACTACAGTAAAGTTCATTAAAGAACTGAACCTGAACTGACTCTTTCAGGAGAGAAGAACAGTAAAAAACATTTGCATCTGAATATACAAAGCCTGAAGATACAATGTGAAAAGTTAGAATTAATGGTAATGATAATCCAGAAAACCGAAAAAAGCAGCATATTAAATGTGAAATTAAGTAGGAAGTTTTTGTAACAGGTCTAAGAAAATAGTTGTATGTTACCATATGAATAGCAAGTAACAAATATTTGCATTTGTGGAACCAATTCTGACAAAGAAAGAACTCTGTATTTGCCTTAAAGACCATAAAAAGTGCTTTAGAGTGCACCTTGAAAGGCCAAACTGAAGAAATACAAAGTAAACAATGACAAAACACAATTATTCTTTCCATATTTACTCATCAGTTGAGGTGAACTAATGACACTTAAAAAGAAATTCTTGCCTCTTGTCCTATCCAGACCCACATTGCCTAATTTGAGGTCCCATACTCTTTGCAAAAACACCTGCACAGTGTCCCAAACCATTATTCTACTCCAGATTGCCAAAAACCTCTACCTCATCTATATCGTAACAGGAGCTCACAAAAGCAGAGTAACCTATTAATACAGAAGACAAAGAATAGAGAGGAATTTCTGAAGAATACAATCCATTGCATTTGCCAATACTATCCCATTTTTACCATAGTTGTTTTGGCAATTTAGATTTTCCACATATAAGTCGAAACGCCAGCATGAAGTGCTTGACTCTCTATTTGACAGCCTGCTTCAATGATTTTTTTTCCTCGAATCAGTACACTTTTACAAAGCAGATTACTGATCCTAGATTACTACTACACTAAACAACCCTAATTTAATAACAGGGCTGTTATGAAGCAACTTTGTTTTAAGCAAACATATAAATTATCTTCACTGAAAACAGCTGTTTAATTTTATACAGAAGAAAAATATAAATTAAGTTATAGACAAGATAAACCAAGGCACACGTAATAGTAAACTGGTCTACAGATTACAGAAAGTGATGGATCCTGTAAATTACCCCTAAGCGAACAACTATAAAAGTCTGTATCTTAAAAAAAAAAAAGGCAAATAAAATGACTTAGAGAAAGTCTAGACTTGACTACAATTATTCAAATTTACCTTTTTTTTTGCTAAAAGATAGAAATATATTCTTGATGAACTCCTGAAATCCTGGAAAAAGCTCACTTACATTAAATAATCATCTTCTTAATAATGATTAACTTGTATAAAAATAGTAAAATTCTATCTGTAAGAAACTTTTAATAATAACGTTAAAGCTGCACATTTAAAGACTTTTAGCCAAAAGAATTATCCTCATCTATATTGTTTAGTTTATTGGAAAGGAATACTAATCCCTAGATTAAGAGAGGCATATGATTAAAAAAAAAGATCAACCAGGAGCTGAGGCAGAAAATTATGTTAACATTTTGTACTGAAAGCACAAGAAAGGATTTGTGCAGCTTGTAAGAAACTCATCCAGAGTATTTATGAGTTACAATAGGCATATTGATAAGACATTATGCAAAATGCAAAGGCTAAAAAAATCCAACTTCAGTAAAAAGAATTTTAAGTCACTGAAATGCTCAAGTGGGAAAAGATATGTTTAAAAGGTGAGGTCTAAAATCTGCAAGTCCTAAAAAAAACCCCCATAAGGCAGAGATCAAGGAAATTTGATCCCTTGCTGAGCAGCTTTGGTAGCAGAGACCAGCAATATGGTTTTGAAATGTGCAAAATTAGAACTTTAGTGTAGGGTGTATTGGGAAACTGAATGTATTTCATGCTCTGTGGCATGAGAAAGCAGAGAGATTACAGCCAAAGGTGGGACTCCACGTGACAGAGGGAGTCAGTCAGTGCTCTGCCCTGTCCCGTCTCCCTGCCCAGCCCGTGCCAGCCTCCCCGGGAGCCGGCCCCGCTCCCTCTCCAGCAAGGGGCTGGGAAAGGGCGCTTCCAGCTACGGCAGCGCTGCAGGAAATCACCGCCTCGGCCACGCAGCATCGGAACCGGAGCACGGGACACACAAGTGCCACACCCACAGCTGCGGGAGTGGATCAGAAAGATCATCGCTCCCTTCTGGTGACAGTAACCTCACATCGGATTGTCTCACCTGAAGAACCTGCTGCCTCACCCTTGGAAACAAAGAATCCTGTTTCCCCAAAACTTATTAAGTTTACTATTCTTTCGATGCCTATGTTCATATTTAATCTTTGCCAAGGTTTTGCAAGGGTTTTTACAGCCACTCATTTTGATATTCTCTGGCTGAGCATGAAATTCATCCCCAGTAGACAGCCAACACAAACAGCATTTAAGGTCTTTTTTTCTAGTACTACATTTGCTGTCTCACTCCTACTTGAAAAAGCCTGCAGTAATAGCAGCCACTATTGTAAAGCAGTAAGCCATTAAGTCATCATTTTGCCTCAATATTTCATTTTGCTTCCCCAAAAGCACTTCAAAATGTTATTTTTACTCATGGTACTGCTAAATACAACTACTAAAAGCTTAGAAAAAAAATGTTCATTATAAATAACACTAATTTCACTCTCAGCACAACATTACATCATGCTGCTACCAAAGTAATCAGAAAAGCTGGCAGTCACAGACCAGATACAGTAACAGGATATATCAAATACTCCACAACGTATCATGTTAAATATCATCCAAACTTGAAGAGTTTTTTAGCTAGAGAAACTTCAAGATTAATCTGCTATTAAAACTTCCAAAGGTGATGGCCAAGCTTACAGGACTTCTGAGATTAGATACCTGAATTGTGTATATGAAATTGTAAGTATCTTGATTGCTTGTCATAATAGGCAGCTTCCTTGGCAAAAAAGAGGATTTAAAGATGTTTTGCACCAAAATCCATCCCCTCATGCAAAGTCACAGAATTCATACCATCTCTAAACTCTTCCAAAACAGCTGCATCTGTAAATCTCACAAGCCCCCAGGAATTTGCTAGACCTCTTTGTCTTTGCATGTCCTGAACAAAAATAAGAATGTAATATCATATACAAGTCTGTACAGAAACATATGCATACATCCTTATACACATGAGAGCACAAACACATACATATATGTATATTCTGACCCTCATGGCCCCAAGGAGCTTTGAAGTGCTTCAGTGTAACTGTACCTAGCTATGGAGCAATCCAAAATATAATTTGCAGTTTTATCTCCGAAGAGCAAAGACAGGTGACACAGGCATTAGCTGGTGCAGGGGAATTTGAGAAATCTGAGGAAGGGAAATGAAAAAAGGTTCAAAGCAAAGGCTTAGCACTAGCAATGCCAGAGTCATGCTTTTTTGAAACAAACTGTAAAAAGCTGACCTAAACCTCTACAAAGGGGAAATTTGACAATACACTGAAAAAATAATGTATTAAAAATCATTGTATAAAACGTTGCCACTTCTAACATTTGCTAGCTGTAAGTCTGAACATCAGTGGGAGTCCATTCTGACAAGGGAGCTTTACAGCCATATCTTCACACTATGGTACTACTAATCATAATCTCTATGGTATTCTAAGGAATAAAAAATATATTTTTGGCCTGAGCAAAACTGGAAATTCTCTCTTCTCCCAGGACATCTGATAAAGCAAGCTCAGAAAAAATATTTCTGACATTGTTTTCTCTCATCAGAACTAACCATCCCAATTCAACAATTGGTTTAAAACCAGCAAGTCTGTTGCAGAGAAGCACTAAAACATGTAAGAGGAGGTAAAACTGACAAGGTAAAACTCCAGAAGTCATATTATTCTTTGGCCTTAAAAAAAATCCATCAAAAAGAAAATGTTCTACCATAAAGTAAGTCCATCTTCAAAAAAGAATAAAACGAAATTTAGAACTGAATTACTAAAAAACCAGAAATATATAAAAAATAAATTTAGATTAGTGCATTTAAACCCATTTTAACTTTGCAACAGGAATGATGCATCCCAAAACAAACCTCTCGATTTCTTTGACCATTTTTCAAAACAACACCAGGTCATAAAGTAATTTTTTTTTCTTGGCTAAAAATTGTGCTATGAATCATCAAGAAAACCATTACACAGCGCTTCCTGAGCTGTGCTAATTCCTTTCAGATGAAGAACAGCAGTTTTCATCCTTTCTGGAGCCACTTTCAGTAGGGTCAAGGCACTTCAAAACATCATTACAATTAAACCTGTCCTCTGTATACACTTACACAGCATTAGCATATGACTGTAAATTCACAACTCCTCTGTAAAGCAATTTTCAAGAAAAGGCTTTGCTAAATTTGTGCCAATCTTTTACTACAAGTATCAGCACTATACAGGAAGAAGAAAATTGCCAGGCTGCACTCTAGATTATGAAAAACAGAAAGGAAAAAATGGCACGGAATATCACGCAGGCAGATGAAATGGTTGACAAAACAGGCAAAATTTAATGCAACACTAGGCATTATTGAAAAACCAAACAGAGGCCACAATTTAATGTCTATAGAAAAATGAAATTTTTCTTCATTGTGATCTTTACCCTCAAAATGCTTGAAACTAAATTTTTTACTGTTAAACCCACTCTCTTTTCTGAAAGCTTCACATTTTTGTATGAACTGTATCAACAGCCTTAGATCAAGGATGAGAGAACTTTTCAAAAACCTTGTTACATGCTGGTTCTATTCAAAAAATGAGAACAGTAAGGGAAGAAGCTAAGATGTTCCTGAATGGCCTCTGCTCTCTGCCTGTATTTTTTTAGAGGAAATTTCTTTTAGAGAATTTTTTAAAAAATTTACGGCAATAGTGCCTGTTGCCATCAAATACTTCCCTGCAACATTTGTATTAGCCTACCAATTATGTAGCAAGAGTTCCTTTATGTGACAATGCACACCTGTTACTGCATGGTTGATGCCCCATCCCTGGAAGTGTTCCTGGCCAGGCTGCACGGAGCTTTGAGCAACCTGCTCTAGTGGAACGGGGCTGGGAATGGATGATCTTTAAGCTCTCTTCCAGTCCAAACGATTCAATGATTTTGTGAACTTTTTTTTGTATTAAAAGCGACATACTTTGATTTTAACAAAAATGAAGTTATTCCTGTTACTTTTTCTTTAGAAAGAATATATTCTTTACTACTACCTGCATCCATACTGATCAGAGATTATTAAATTCTTGGGGGAGTGGAGAAAAAAAACTGAGCAAAAAGGGAATAATATTGATTCTTCATAATAATATCTTTGAAAATAGAATTTTTCAAGAGTACTTTACAGACATTAACAATATGCAACCAAATATTTTGCATCTTGACATATCTAATCCAGGAGAGGTAGAAAACATTTAAATAGAAAAAACATTAACAAACACGCTGATAAAGACATTGCATATTCTGACATTTTTGTTATGTAGAGCCTTCACAGAGAGCACAGCATGTGACACCAGGAGGCCCTGTATGAGAGCTCCAGTTTAAATCCTCCCAACTCAAAATCTCCTGCTGGGAGATTTTTATTTGAAGAACTTAATTAACAGCAAGTTTAATATAGGGTCTCTAAAGTCTACAATTGGTTTTCACACAGAATAGCAGAATCAAAACAAGACAGACATAACCAGCAAAGGGAATGAATTGTCCCACGAAATGTTATCTCCCCCTTCCTTCCCACAGAATGGAAGGGAGAGGTATGAGAAAACATACAGCCCTGCTGTACAGAACATCCATCACACACAGCTGACCCACCCTGCTGCAGGATGGTATCAGATACATGAGGTTCTTTCCTAAATACTCAAGTTTCTTTTCGGATGCCAGAGGGGTTATTTCTGGAATTATGAAAATTTTACAAATCTCTTCCCATGACCTTTCTGACATTCAAACTTTGATGAATAGCTCCCACACTAGATTGCTCATTCTGAGAAGAAAATTTCATGTTCTTTTTCCTTAGTAGCAGATAAATTATAGATTGTCCACAGCGATGATTAAACACAGTTTACAAATACACTGGCGTATCAAGTCATTTGTTCTTAACCCCAGAACGCCTGACCTTTTTTCTGGCATGACATTTTTCTTTTCAACTTCACAATGGCCCTTGTCAAAATCAACTTTTAAAAGCTGTTCCGTCCCATATCTCACTCGTGTCATAGGTTCCGCAGGCTGTTCCTAGTTGTACAGCTAGGACAGGCACCAGGCCTAGAGACAAATCAAGCTGCAAAATCAAGCACTCCAAAGTCAGCAAATGTCAAAGTCATTGCCAGAAGCAATGGGCAAGATGCCTGGGAGACTTGATCTGCCCTTGCCCTGTGTGCATGCATTATGGAGAGTTTTTATTTATAGAATTACATCCTACCACCACCCACAAGGCTGCTCCCTGATTCAATTAAAAAGAAGAATCAACACCCATTACTGAGCAACTACTCAGTACTTTGTTTTCTTCTCAGCATTTGAAATACCATTTGAGACCTTCTTTACTAAGCACTACTGAAATTTTTGTAAAAGGGTGGACTCCTTGGTTTCCTGGTGTGGCTCACAACTGTATCAACTAAGCAACTTACGAAACACTGTCCTGAAAATACATCCCTAAAACCTATAAAGCATTACCTCAAAATTTGAGATGGAAGAATTCAGGCACAGAAAGGCAACAAACACTCACGGTTTGGGTGTCAAACTGAAACACTCAGCAGCATATCTTCCAGACTAGGTGTACTTGCATAGTATTTTTATTATATACAGAAGCAGAATTTTGTATTTACTTAACACAAAATTACCATTAATTCAATTGCACATGAAAGCTTAGAGGATTTTCCTTAGTTAAATTCTAGATTCTTAAATCAAAAAATCCCACAAGTAGTGACTACAGAAATTCTGATTTTATGAGAATCACCAAAGAAACCGGGAAAAGGTAGGAATATTGCCCAGATCTCAACACAACACTGACCTCTACTCTATAACTAAGTCCCAAAATAAAGTCAACAATATGGCTAGTAGTCCCAAGCTTCTCAAATACATATAGTTGGCTGAAAAATGTAGGTCACCATACTAAAATTAAGAGGATTACCTATGAAAGGCAGAAACTTTGTTACAGGGTAGGGGGAGGACATACAACATGACCAAAAGCAAACCATACAAGACAGAAAACTATGCTAACGTCTAGCAAAACATACATACACTGAAAGCAATTTTGCACTTTAATGCAATAGCATGCTAGACAGAAACATAATGAAGGGAATGGAAAAGAACACCACATTTGAAGGTCTATTAATACTATGTGGGTCAGATTCCAATAACCCAAAACCTGGCTGAAAAGAACCCTCTCACAGGAGTCTACAGAGCCATTAGGGATTTTGTCCCCTGCCAAAGTGCTTTTTTCAGTCCCCACACAGTGTGGGAATTGATAAATACTAGGGACACGAGAACCTGAGGGGAAAAAAATATAACTTTTGTAGAATATTGTGAAAAAAGAAGCTAGAAGAATTATAGATTCAACTAGCACATGCTCAAAAATAAATAGGAGGAGTTATTAAAGCCTATGGCAGATGTTTGTGCAATCCTGTTGTGATGATGCTGTTTAATGAAAGCACAAATTCAGAGCAAAGATAATTCATAAAAAGCTGAAATAATTGTGCTATTATCAATTAATTTACAGAATTGTATTAAAATATTTGTACTAGATAAAACTACAATAAAAACATTTGTGTTCAAATCAATTTGGTTTTTTGTACTATATTCATGTAAAAGACAAAGGGCACAGCAGAACTTCCAAACCAAAAAAATCTATTAAACAGAATTAAGACATATATGGACCTGTATATATTCTATGTGCATATATGCATCCCTATTATACAGACAGAGCTGTTAAACATGTTATCAACCTGAAAAGTCAGGATCAATTTTAAATCACTGCCATAATGCCTAAGTATATTTTTTCCCCACAAAGAAGGAAGTGAAACAATTGTGAGAGCAAAACCAGCACAAAAGTAGTGTCTTCTAAATCCCCTGACATCTTTAAATGAAGGATGGATATCCTTTTGGCAAATGCATTTTAGCTAAGCACAAACTGAAACTGCATTTTGGCCAGTTAAGTCAAAAGGTTCATTATCAGAAGACCTAAATGAAAGATAAAGACTTGCTGTATGTAAAGGGTGCCAGATCTGGCAATTTAATGGTTCCTTCTAGCCACAAACCCCATGAAGAACTCTCCCAAAGAAAACTATGTAATAAATACATCATTACAACCAATTTAATCAAGCCCACACCCACTAACCTAAAAGTCCATCACTATCCTCTTTGCCAGAGGTAAAGATCTCATTCAGAGGTGTTATCCACAAGGTAGAATAGTAAAATGAATCCGGCACACATCCCCCTTCCTTATATTCAAATTCAATTTGCTATGTACTTGATCCTATGTACTCTTCCATCTTCATCTCCCTCACACACACTTATGTTCTTTTTTAAAGAAGGTTAAATTAATTAGGAGAGCAGCTCTGGGTTGTTGTTGTCTTGTTTTTTTCTTTTTAATTACATTCTCAATTAAAATAATTTATGTCAGCAGGCAGCTTAATATAATATTCAACCATGGCTATTTACCAAAACAGTAACTGTCTCTTACAGCTCCTAAAGCAAAGTCAAGTTACCCTTAAAGGACAGAACTGTGCAACACTTTGGCAGCAAGGAAAAAAAAATTTGCTTGCATATATAGATCTACATAAAATTTTTGAAATATCGTTATTCTTGCTGTGATACATAGTTATCATATCAATATCTCTGGCAAGAGAAACTTACAGTTCTAAACAATAAAGTAATCATTTTAAAGTAGAGTTCACCTAGCGATCATTTTAAATAGCTATCAGCAGGCTAAAAAGCATTAAAACGACCTGTGGCCAGGTTACAAAATGTATTTAAGGTGTCTTTCTGAATTTCTACTGATTCTATTAGGAAGGCAGGTATCTGAACATCTCTGTGCATTCGAGTCCACTTGTGCAATAATCCCATATAAATCAACTTTATTATAAGAAAGATGTAATTGTTTATTTTTGCTGTTATAAAGAAGCAATAAAAATAGTAGCATGATTTAAACTTATTAAGCATTTATTTCAAATAAAAAACCCTCATTAATACATCACAATCAGAAGTTTACATAGCCAAAGTTACCAGAAAGACAGTCAATTATGCTAAAAATATATACATGCATCCTATTTAGGCCAAGTGTATGACATGTATTTGCTGAAAACAAACTTGCTAATTCCTCTGTCCTCTACAGAGCTCAATACCATTAAACCTAAGCAGCAGTGAAAAATAAGCAGAAAAACCTCTACGGCTTAGCTAACCTTTAAATCAAAATTTAACTGCGTGTTATGCATGCAAGTTCAGAGGGTTCACAAACCAAAAACGTGGCAGCTGAGAGGCATATGTCTCAGTGAGACACACATGAAAGCACAGGATGCAGCCAAAGCACTGCCTGTCTCTGAATTCCTATGCAAGGAAAAGACGGGTAACAGGATAAATCCCAAAGAAACATTCTGTGCAAATCAGCTGCAATAGCTGCCCTCTCTAGTTTTAGATTCAGCCTTTGCAACTGCCACAGAATCCCTTGGCCAAGCAGGGCAAACAATTACAAACTCTCTCACGCATCTTCTAATACTTCAGTGTATACACAAAAGAACATCCAAACGCAAACAGATATTTTCAGAAAAGAGGCAGATATAAACTATTATATGGCTTATTGCTGAGATTTTAACCAATAGCCTTAAAGTATCTCAGTGAAAAAAAAAGACATGATTTTGGAAAAAGACATGATGAAAACCCCAAACTGTTGCATTTGGCATGTAGTTTTCAAGAGAAGACTAGACTATATCCAAGACAGTATCACTCTTTCACTTGTATTACATTCTGCTGTGCATGATCTGCACTTCTAGGATTTTGTGCACATTCTCCTTCCACTCAGGCTGTGATCACAGGCCTAAACTGAGGGAGTATATGCCATCTCAGCTCCAAGTTTTCAAAAAAAATTTAATGTTTCAACTGTTTATCTACTTCTGATTAAAAGAATTCAAGAGAGAGAAAGTAAGGGAAACATACAAAAGCACATTAATTACATTTTACATTAAATATAATTTGAGTATTTTCACCTCACTTTAAAACACTGTGTACAGTGTGTACATGTATACAAAAAGCACTCAAAATTCTGTTGGCCATTCCACCACACAAGGAAGGTGAAGAACTGAAATTAAGTTCAACCATTTTATTGTTATCTTAGACAGACAGACCAGAGTGCACACAATCATGCTGTCCATCTACTCTCTCTTTTCCAGCTTTTTTTCCATAACTTCCAAAAAGACTGGGACAAACCTCCCACACAATTTTGAGAAAGTACAGAGAACTGAAGAATATCTAACAACATGCTTGTTCTAATTAAAATCAAAATGTAGAGGTGACAAAAATTAGTATTCCACTACATATCTTTTATATTGGAGATACTGTGAGAGGAGGGTAAGAGAGTGCTGGGGGCAGGTATTACATCTGAGGGTTTTCCATGGCATTTTCATGGAGAGGAGATGCAGCTATTCTAAAAGGATTTTACAGAAGATCAAAAAAGCAGCTTCACTACTTATCCCTTACAAAGATAGACTTTTAAGAAAAATGCCTTTTTCCAAGTGTACACATTAGGAACAATGAAAACACAGGTTGACAAGTTAAATATGAGATACAAGGGAAAAATAATTGTGGTTATTGTGAAACAGGGTAAATAAGATGGTATTTTCTGCTGCATTTCTGTTAAGTATGATGTAATGCAACTCCATGCCTGCAAGGAAGGAGGAAATCCATTCTGATAACAAGGCTAAATTTATGAAGTAAGAAACTGCCAAAACAGACCATTCTTTACTTACTCTGTAGAATGACTGATACACCCAAAATAATAATCTGGAGTAATTCTTACTTTGAGGGGAGTTGCTCACATTTCTCCTGACTGTAACAAAGAAAAACATTTGCTTTCCCCTGTAAGCAACTATGCAAGAGCAGATTTTTAGTAATTACAGTATTCAAAAGAATCACTGGATGTGGACTCCTGCTCGCTGAAAAATCAGCACTAAAACATGCTCAATTTATAAAAACTACAACTGGTCCAAAATTGCTCTAATCACTTCTTCGTCTTTAAGCAGACTTACTTCAACATCCTTCAGTCTCCTGACTGTGTATTACTGATTAATTCAGGACAGGACTCTACAACCAGATGTCAGGTCTACAGAAAGCAATGAAATTAAATAGCCTCAAGTTAGTTTTCCTTCATGTTCAAAGGTAGGCTTTACACCCTTTCAGCCAAACCCTGAAATCCTTTATAAACATTTTTACAAATATAAAGTATGTCACCTATAACAGTATTTCCTGTATACCTTTCCGTGAGTTTACAGCAGACATTTTACAAATCTTTCTTCCTCTGTAAATGTCTACATCCCAGCAAACATCTGGCAGGACACCAAAAGTAAACCACTGTGCAAGTAGCACGAGAGCTGTGGGCTGCAAATACAATGTACTGAAGTAATAGAGTATTTCCCACCGCCTACACACAAGACCAAAACCTCCTGCTGTTACTGCCTTCACAGATGAGAAAAGGCACATTAGGGAAATCCATTTGGGTCACTGAATGTCCAGTGGCCACCACTCAATGATAACAAGCCATAAAATCTATAGGAAGTTCATCTACCACTGCTACTGATCAAAGATGTGGAAAGAGGAGGCTGTTTTCTTTTAGTCTTGCTAAACCTGAGTTGCCAGATACTTGTGGTAAGATGTCACTGAAAGAGGCTGAGAGATCAAGACTTGCACAGTCAGACGTATCTGAGTTGCCAACACAAATCTGGCAATGGGCTTTATGCTGTTCTGTGTCTCCTATAATTATATTTGTTTCTAGTCATCTCCAACTCATCAAGGCACATTGATGGTTCTGTTGAGGTTTAGAAATGAACTGTCCTTGTAGTCCTATCTCTCCCTGACCTTATCTTTCGGTAATCTCATCTATAAACAAAAACTCAAAACAGTCTGGCCTCTTTCCTGAAACTTTTAAAAGAGAGGCATGGGAGAAATGAAATAATATTTCCATGTATACTGCTTATATTGTAAATAGTTTGCATCAAAAAATAAATCATTGTGAGAAGTCAACCTATTTTTCCACTGAGAAGGAAGTCAGACTGGCTCATTTGCAAAGGAGATTTTACAGCTGATTTAATATAATCTTCATTATCTGCTAAAAAGGAAGACCCAGATCTATTTAGACAAAATCCATACACCATAATCTTGGCTCAGCTAGCCAAAGTACAGGATCTACTCAAACCCCACCTACAGCACATACAAGACACAATAATAATCCATATTCCAAGAGATATCAAAAGCAAACTTCAATTTAGATTTCCATAATATCCTGCAGATACCCATTCTGATTAATTTCCAAGTCTTTCAGATCACTCTTAAGTGTATAAAAGAAAAGAGTCATACAAAAGAAATTAATTGAACTCCCTGGCATCTTGCTGTATTAAATCAGCAACAAATTAGCAAACAAATTCCGAAGAAAAACCTGGAAGAAAGCTTTACTTCACACTTGCATTCCTTAACTTAGGAAAATCAGAAAGAAAATTCATGGACTCTGTAGCAGCACTTTGTTAAGTTAGGAAAATTATCAGAAGGTAACTTCAGTTTGCACTTTTCAGATATTGAGAGAGGACTATACTACAGACAAAAATCAGAAAAAAATTGCTTTAAAAAGTCTTTTATAACATACAGAAGTGTAGAATAAAGCAAAATTCTTAAAGTTAGAAAATATCCACATAGTTTTTAAAAAAAGGCAAGAAGAGGCAGCTTGGGATGAATAATGAACTTGTTCATCAGAGTTTATGTATCTGCCTTGACTATGCCAGCAATTACTCAGTGTAAACCTAATGAAAACCTTAAAAGTTGCAATGGTAAATTTAAAAAAAACCCAAACTCCCACATATCATTGATTCCATGACCTTTTGTCTCATATCAAAGGAGTTTGCCATCGCCTCTCTGCAAAATTCTGCAACTGATAGTACTCAAAGAAATATTAGTATCTTTCAACAGTAATGAAACTGCCTATTATTCAAGTGATGCCCTATTTTCTCTTTCCCAAGAGCTATAATTATAAGAATTTTTAAAAATCAATACTTTTGGAAACACAAAACAATCTAGTCTACTCATTTCCCAGAATGTTGGTAAGCCTCATATACAAAATCCAAGTATGTTAAGGGCTGCCAAACCAGGAAGGTAAGTACTCTGGTGACTACATTCTTGATTTTGCTTTAAATGCACTGAGATAACTAGGTCTCTTTAACACAGAAAATTTTCATCTAATCTGAAGTTATATACCTGAAAACACCCACTGAGAATAAAGACTACTACATGATTTTGGGTCAATCTCAACGAATCATTATAAATAAGAGGGGGTTCAATCTACTTAATGGGTAATTTTTTTCAAGTATTCCTAGTAGACTTAATTTTTTCAATCTATGACTGAATATTCCTAGATTCACAGAAAATTGAAGTACTTTCTGTCAAAAATTTAACACGATTAAAATATATTCAAGTAGTTAATACAAAAAAATGGAACATTATGTTCTTCATAAGCACACACAATCTTTATGCAAGCATAACCATGAATATAGAACCAAACCATTGCAAGTATTGTATCTTTATTCTGCATGTTATATTATTTTCTGATTTTTGAGATACAAATAATTCTTTGTCAGTTAATATTAAAGGTTTAAAAAATGTATATTTATCAGTCAATGGAAGCAGAAGAAAGATGGCAGAACTATGGACCTATGCCTTCCATTGGCTAATTTTCAAACACATCCAAGTGGTAATTGCAGTAACAATTTCAATTCCATTTCTCACAAAACATTATGAACTTCTTGGAAGGACCAACTGAAATGGGTCAGGGCAACACCAAGCCCTAATATTTGTCTAGCATCACCCACAGCAATACATTCCTATTTCTACACTTTAACTCAGTAAAGTCTACAATCAATTAAACTACTATATCTGAAAACAGAAAATAGGCAACACTATTCACTTTCAATTTGTCTTTGCCACAGTCATCACTTTTGGGAAAAAAAAAAGGAAGAAAACCTAACAAAACAGGACAAAGATGAAATTAGTTGCAAAGTCCTCCTGTCAGGAAACAAGGCAGGCCTACAAAGAAACTGATTTAGAGTTTTCATACAGTGAGGAGGATGCTTCAAAAGCAGTATTTTTAACAGGCATGAGGTGGGGAGGGGGAGGAATATATTTGAGCTTACTATCTACAGATAGCCTTTCTCCCTCCTCACACAGATGCACAATTAATACGACACCAGGCAGTTATGAACCATTCCTATCCCACAAATTTTTGACATTCAACTGTGAAAGCTCTACCATTCCCATTTAGATATTTTAAGTATTTTTTAATAACATAAAACATTACATCCACAAAACAACAGAAGCAAACACAAAGTAAAATAGTTTGGCATCTACTCACAACAGAGACAGAGTCTTCTTTTCAATGCACCATCACAGCCATAGTCACAGATAGAGAGCAGTAGGAGAACAGGATTCCACATTTGTTACTTTCAAGGAAACAAGTTACAAGTTACCTCCAATGAACAGACCAGGTTAGCTTTATTCAAATTACTTATCTGAACTTTGAAATTAAGCATAGTAATTACAGCCATGTTGCAAGATCTCGGTGTTTTCTCACTGTCAAATTGGTTTCACACATATTTACAAGATTATTTCCATAAAAAGCCTGACTACTTGTCCCAGATGTATTTCAACAGTGCAAGAGAAGCAAACTACCCTCCACTTGCCATTGTGGGCCAGTCTGTTGTCCTGCCAGCCAACTCAAGATCAGTCCTGCAATTTGTTTGCCTATGCTTTCATCACTTGTCTTTGTCTAGCTGTAAGTTACCTGGTTAAATTGAGGTTTTCATTACTCAATCTGATTCCAAAGCTAACAAGGGACAGGTAATCCTAAATACTAGCTCATTAAAATTTAGGTGTTTAGTAATGCAAACATTAAGAACAGATTCCATAAGCATTTATTTTATGTAGTCCAAACCAAACATATTTTCGCACACTTTTTTTTTTAATGTATCTCTTGTCAATGCTACTGAAACCCACTGGAAGATCATAACACATACTGTAACTTAGAAATTCCCATATTTAGAGCTCAATAAATCACATGGAAGCCCTTTGTAAGTTCTGCAAATTTCATCCTACCTTTGATCTTAGTTCAATAAATTATGATACTGGACCACACAGTCTCTAATAAGGTAACTGTATAAGCTTCCCCAGTGGCAGAATATGGCTGCAGGCACTTGCCCTTTCCATGCTGCATGTCAAGACAGCTGATAAGGGTACATATACAGCTCCAGGGCTTCCCAGAAACTATGTGCACACTAGCCAAGAAATCAGGCAGGCAAGAGCTGAACACCACTCCTAATTACTTGGTCCAGCCTACCTCTAGCCATCAAAGAAGCTGTAGGCATCACCAAGCTCTTCTCCTCTGCCATTATTCTTCCAGGGGGAATAAAGGGGCCCAACTCTTCCCTATGACAACAAAATATGTATCATAGGTGACATCTGAAAAAAAATATGCCCACAACTACAGTATAATCTGTTTCAATAACCCCATGAGCTTTGCAAGAGATAGACTAATCAATCACTTTAGTGGGCAATAAGTAACTTGTATGTATACTAGGTGGAGTGTGATTTTTTTCCTACTAACAGGAAAATACATTTATAACTAGCTGGTTAATATGAAAAGACAAAAAGATCATGCTTTACAATAAAATGATTTTTTTTTAAATGTAGTAAGACTGGAAAATATTATCTAATCAATTTGGTAACCTATGAAATTTTTAGTGTCTTACTTCATTAACTACTTAAGACATGAGTGAATATTTATATTGATTTCTTCAGACATAAAGAGTCTACTATGATTACTCTAAACTCTAGATTGTAGGTTCCTTTTAAAACTGTTGTGTGAGTCACAACAGCATCCCTGGTTTTGCAAGTTCACTTTGTAATATCACCTCTATGTAGTAATACTTGCAATGCATTAAGCAACTGACAGAATTACGTTCTATTCAATATACAGCACACTCCTCACAACCCCCAGCTGTGCTGCATTATTAATAAAGACATGAAAAACAACAGTTTCAGATAAAATCGTTCCAGTATTTCATAGATATATTCATGAATAATGGCAGTGGAACTGTCTTTGGAAGTTACTCTTCTTCAAGAAAGCATCTCTAATCACTTCAGATTTACCATGCCTTGCAAACAACTTCTAGTGATGACAATTCCACAATCTTCCTAGGAAATTTATTTCAGTTCTCATCTACACTTGTTCTTGGAAAAGGTTCTTTTCTCCTAATGTCTACTAAGCTCTAACCTGAATTCTTCCTCCTGCAACTTAAAAGTCATGATGTTCTGTCACATCCTAAACAATGTGGAGAAACATTTTTTTATCATACTTCCACATAATCAGAGGAGTACATGTAACTCTCTCATCATCATCCACTCTGACTAAAATAAACCCCAATCTTTTTTAAGGTATCTGGGGTCGTGAGAGGGAAGGAGAAGAGAACAAAGAAATTCTTGTGATTAAGAAAACTGCCAGTTTTAGTGATGGATTCTCTATTTTTGAGAGAAATAAAAGGGAAGGCGTTCCGGAAATTGAAACAAAAATATTCAAAATATTTCTCAATTTAACAATCTAACCTATTCATAGCTAGGGAAGCAACACCCAAAGGAATACAGTACCTTTCATTATACTGCCTGTATCACTCCATGCACCATCAGGACTATCAGGAAGGAGAGTGAGTTCTCCAGAAAAAGCAACATGCTCAAGTAATTAAGTACACGCCGCTTCTGATCTACAGTAACAGTTTACACTGACACTAACAGGGCTTAACAATTTTTGTACACATCATAAATATTGCCTGTGATGTCTTCCAAATATGTGAAGATTTCACTTCACAGAAATCATCATTCAAATCTGAGATGAATAATCTGATCTAATCTGGTTTCTGAATGGATTCTTAAAGCCCTATTTGTCATAGTTCAGTGCCCCTCATTAATAAGTGTTTTCTTTTTGCAAATTTTTGCATTGTTGTTTTGCACAACACAAAGCACACAATTTGTTGAAATGTTATCCTGCATCCAACCAAGCAATGCTGCAAGAAGAACTCTACTATTCTGAAGGGTTTGATTTGACTATGTTAGTCCTACTGGCAGAATATAAACTGAAAA
>VWYP01013193.1:50530-71039 GCA_013400435.1 Pycnonotus jocosus
CAGAGATTCTGAAGAACAATTTTAAGTATAAGCATGTGAAAAAAAGAGAAGGCTGTAGAAAAAAACCCTGGAAAGACACCATCTTAAAATACAGTGCCTTCCAAAAGATATTTCTGGTTGTAATAAACAAGACCTTAGAGCTAGCCTTCAATTTGTAGCATCAATTGTGCTAAACACTACATTTCTAGAACACAATTAACAATGTCAGATACTTCTTAGTAAAGGATGTAGTTTGTCCCCAGTCAAAAAGCAAAAGAAAAAAAAAGCTCTCCCAGCAGACAGCCTCATGTATCACAGTCACAAACGCTAGTAAAATTATGTTGATATCTTACCAGAATAAAAAAACACCTCCTTTAAAATTCTGCTGTCATCAAATAAAGAAAAAGGTTGTTTGTGGATGAATTTTTGCTTAAGAAAATTCCAGAATTCCAGTGGAACCTGCCAATACAAGAATCCATTGCATTCAGCTGTCTTAACAGGACATGCTCCTCATTCATTTCCACCACTGCTGAAATACTTTCAGTGTCCTGTGGGCCCTTGCTTTAAATGAGGGCAGTCAATGGCACGATATTATATATGAAAGGTCAGTAGTTCTAAAATGCATTCACTCCCATTGCTCAGAAAGACAGCTGGACATAGTGACCTTCAGAACAAGGTTCATCTTTTTTCCCAGGCTTTGTGCAAGAAAAATAAACTCAAAATGGCAGGCGGCCTCGATAACTAGCTGAGAAGCAGCCAGTACCAATCTTACTGCAAAGAAACCTACCCCAAGTCATAGTGGAATAATAAATAACAACAAACAGCAAAGCAAAAGTAGTTTTTCTTCTCCATCCTGACAGCTGTTTAGTATTAACTAGGTTTTGTGCCTGCTGATCAACAGCTGAGAAAAATCTCTACGGTGCAAAAATTTTTATCCAGCATGTCTGTCACACACATGCACACATCTCTGAGTTGCCTGTAGAATGATCAACACCTGACCTTCTTACAACTACTACTTACAGTTAAACACTACTTTGATGTATTTATTCTTCTTTAATCCATACTAGACCAATGCTGTCACTGGAGAACCAAGCTGATTTCCTCAGTTTCCTCCACTGGTAAATGAACTTTAGTCCACTTCAGTCAACAGAAGCTATCAAAATTAGAGTCATCTTACAAACTGAAAATAAATTTAGAATGATATGATATATGACCAAAGCTGAAGCAGTAAGTTTTCTACACCTTCAAAACAACAAAAAAATTTTAATATTTTATGCTGATATATAAAAAACACAAATGAAAGGTGATTGTCAGAATCAGAACACAACAATTATGTTGGAAGTAATGACAAAAAATGATAGCAAACAAGAAGGTTCTGAAGCACCTGAAGATGAAAATCAAGACCAGTCAATATAAGGCTGGTGTGGCTAATTATCAAACTATCTGCATTACATTACCTTGTGAAGAATAGTGTCTTAAGCACATTAAATGGTCATGAAATGAAAATGTGTAAACACTAAAATCCATTACGTCATGGACTTTGCTAACCTACATTTGTTACAAATTCCACGTCATCAAGACCTAGGCAGTTTCACTGGTCACTTTGGTACACCATGTGTTTCACTACTGATGTGTACTTTGAAATCAAACAGCTGCACTCAGGCAAATTGCTTAGAACTTTGATTGAAAAGCAGTATCAGTATTTAGGGTTACAAAGTGCGGTGTATGTTTTTATTCCTATAAAAGCAGCATTTAGCCACACTCGATCAAGTATTCTGTACAATGCATTAGGTAGCATTGGAAACAGCTTGTTTCATATAGCAGAGCAGTACCTTCCCATGCAGAACACCCAATTCTATTCATTTACAAATGTACTCTGTTGCCTGCAAAGAGCATCTCCAAACCTCTTCCAGCTTCTTCCAATAACTACACTGTGAGAACTACAAAAGATAACAGTGGCAAATAAGTGCCATCTGAACAGCCAAATGCCTCCAAACTACAAAGCACAACAACTCTTCTTCTATAGTACTCTCATTATCTACAGTGTTTCCCTCCTCACTTAGAGGAGCACTGAAAAACAAAAGGAACTTTGACTTATTTGGAGAACTTACAAAAATGAAATAAAAATATGCAAGACTACAACATCACTACAAAATTAATGAAGCCCTTGTCTTTACCTTTTCTATCACTGAAACAGGTTCAAAAGCTGTCTTGAGCAGAAAAGGCAGCACTGCCCCTTTTATGGGTCTCCGAAAAGATCCAGAGGAAGAAGCATCAATCCACAGAACATAACAGTAAAGAGCAAGCACATGCAAGGTGTGGGAGAGGAAGAGGGAAAAATACAGAAATAGTGCCTGTTTGGGAACTTATTGGTCTAATAATTACACACAGAAAAGCTATTCTAAAACAAACTGCAAGATTGCTACATTCAAGACTGCCAAAATGAAATAAAATGCCAGCATGTCTGTAGAAGTTAAATTTAATATTCTTCTGCCAGGCTCCCAGGCTCTGTCAGTTTGAAGACCTCCACCTCAAATGCCCCCAGAGAATCCTGCTTCCCTTATAGCTTTAGGTGGGACAGTTCTAGAGATGAACTGGAGTTTATGCAAAGATGACTTGTGCATAATAACACTACACAGAACTCGAGCTTGCAGAAACTGGAAGACAAGTGGTGAATGAAGCAATTTAAAGAGTTTCTTCATTTACGCTGCCTACAGCCACAGGTGAAAGCAGCCCCACAGGGCAGAGCTAAATTCCCAAATCCAGCTGTACTACCAAATTCGTGGTTAGGCTGGCATTGCTCAAACCCATAATTTTGGTGAAAGAGCTCTGCCTTGCCCTCAGAGAGGTATGTCCAGCATAGGCACTGGTATCAGGTTTTACTTGTTAAAAATCAAGTTCTTGGCAAATGTCAGTACTTTTATGAAGACAACACAACACACATCTTTGAGAGACCACTACACTTGCAAACTCCTGCCTATGTATAACCAAGAGTCAAAATAATGCATTATCTCTTCTATATATAACCTGCAAGCTAGTCTTCCAGGTCTTTCTCTCACCATTATTGTACTGGAAGTCAAAAAAAGAGCAATGGTGGTCAAAGCTACAGAGCATCCCTGTCATGAAAGATTAGCACAAGAGAAATCAAGGACAGTAAGAAAAGGGAGGAGTATTTCTGGACTGAAAGAAAAACCCACAAAAAGTATTTGAAACCTTAAAGTACTAGCAGTATAATTGTCCATTACAGCTCTCTTTCCTTACTCACTCTTAAAACAAATATATAAATAAACAAACACCAAAGGAGTCAAACAACAAAGTTCTATGCCCCACACTGTCATTCCCAGCATTGTTAACTCTGCACTAATGAGGCAGGACTGTCAGTGTTTCATCACAAGTCTTGTCAACACTTTAGATCTATTCACACCTATTTTTCATATGCTTATTTCTTACTCTCAGGCTCTGAAGTGAGAGAGATGTTGATAGGACACAACATATATAAGCAACTTAAGAGTACAGTCCAACTACATCTACAGTACTGGATGCAGAAACAACTGCAAAATCCAGCATGTGTACCCAAGGTTCCCTTGAGTTGGATTTCCCTTGAAATTTATTTCTAGAAGCAAATACTACAGCAGTTCACTTCTTCTCCATTCCTTGTTCCCCCTCAACCCCCAACTCTTCTGCATGTATTGTAACACTAAAAAACCTGTCCATCTTTTAATCAGAATATGAGGACAAGTATAGCTGGCCTGGGGATGCACTCATTCTGAATCAATAACAGAACTATGCAACACTCATCTGCAGGGATCAACTTCAGTAACAAATTATACACTCTCTAAATCTTTGACCTTTATTGTGCAGTCAGAAATAATACTTGCAAATAAAGCAGAAATTAAAATATTATTATATGTGAGAGCATTACTTTAATAAAATGTCACTTCTTTTGTATTGAACAAAGAAGAAACAAACTTTTGATCTCCTTTCGCAAATGGTATTTCTTTGTTGCAACAGCAAGAACTAGTGCCAACAACTGTTTATAAAAGTTTCGGAACAGAAAATAAACCCACCTTCACCAAGAATAGTCAACCACTGGGTAATTGCACCTTCACACTATCATTAAGCAACTTGAACTGTTGGTTAAAGTTTTCTAGGATGCAATAATAGAAAGGTATGTGCATTGGGAAGGGCATGTTTACCTTTCAATTGAGCTGGATATCAGCCCGTAACAGTTTCACTTACTGGGAACTCAAGTATGTCAGTTGTTTTTCACATATCAGACTGTCTGGATTTTCACATTCATAGTCAATTGCCTGTTTCTGAAACTCTTCTCAAGTATGAGCTGACTAAAAAAGCAAAATTATTTTACTCCACCCAGTCCTTATAGGCTTTCCTCTGCAATGTCCCTCTGCCGTCCAGCACACTACTTTTAATATACTCAAGTCAATGTACTGGAAATGAGATTGCAGCTTTCAGAGGTATTAAAAAACTATGCACAGTGTAGTTTGATCCTAAAAGAGTCTGTGGAGGAAAAAACCCCATATTCTACTCTAAAGATGAACACTGATCTCACAGTGATGAGAAGTCTCAAAGTCCTCCACACCTCAAGGTGAAGAAAGCCTTCTGAGCTTTGTGTCTTGTAAAAGAATGATTACCCTTTCAAGGTCTTATATTGAATGAGATTAATCTCTGTCAGATTTCAGTCCACAACTTCTTCCCCATCTTCTGCTCTACAGACAATTCCTTCTGCTCTAATTAGCTTTAGGTGTCTTATTTAACAAAATCATTTTAAAGGCCATTTTTTAATTGCACTGTGAATAGAGACATACACTCCAACAGTCTCTTGCATGCAGGCTGCTCAGATTTCCATTAACTGCTTTATCGTGCTTACTCCAACCTCCTAAGCTGAAAGTTTCAACATTTACAATAGTAAACAAACCAACAAAACAAAAACCACACCCAAGGAGGCAACTAAATGGGACTGTGAAGAAACATGCTATTTCCCTATGTTGTTTGCTATCTCAGCTGAAGCTGGGAGAAATGGCAAGGATTGACAACACTCCCTTCCTGGTTCTGTTTAGAATATTTTGAGCTAACTCAGCTGTTTTCATAAAGACTAAAGTCAAGAAGCATTCATGGAGCTTTCCGTAGGCTCTGCTATCAAATACAATACAATACATTGGCTCAGCAGTCTGGAAATGGGGAACACAGACTACCCAAGAAATAATGCAGGAAGAAACACTGCTTCAGTTACCGCCTGTGTTGTGTTACAAATGGGATGCCTTTAAAAAGAAAAATCAGAAAATCCCTAAGACGTGACCAACTAAGGGGTGCTATTTGAAAGATGTTGCAATTCAAGTTCTACAAACTACAACCCAGTTACTTCAGAAATAAAGTATGGTTAAAAAGTCAGAACTCTGTAGATTTCCATTAAGTGACTAAGATGTTCAGTTTGCCTCCTCACAGATGCCAAAGAGCCAAGACTATTTAACAAGTTTCCAAAAGTTAGGATACAGTTCCAAATCACAGCAAAGATGATCTGACAACCACCTGCCTCCTACTGATAATAACATTTTTTCTGAATTTTTTAGGGATTCAGCTCAGTGATCTAAAGCAGCAGAGAGTTTTTCTTTGTGTGGGCAGAAGGGAAGGATAGGCTTTGTGCAGGAAGGGAACTCCCTGAAGTGGCTCACCACTGGGTGGGGAAAACAGCAGAGCCAGACAAAAGAAGTGACATCTGAGGCCTGGAGAAGGGAAGAGGTGGGTCCATCCTTTTCAGCACTCTATAACCATCAGATTCATCTTCCTGCAATGGAGACTTGTAAACAGAAAGGAAATTGGGATGCTCCTATAAAATACTCTCAACTTTTGTTTGAATTCTTGAGCAGGATGTCAACTTCTGGCTTCTCAAAAAAAGCAGGCAGGTCCACAGACAGGAAGTTCACTCTAAAATAACAGCGCTTTCGATATGTGGTATGGGAAGACGCCCCCCTTGGCTTTCACCAGTCTTGGAGAAACTTAATTCTGACAGCTGCTATGGGACATAGATTAATACTATTTTTTTCCTTCAATAAAATAAAGCTTATCATTTAAGCTTTCTTATTATTTTATTTCCAGTTTTTAATCCTGAACTGGACACCTGCCTTGCTGGAATTATTTACACATTCAATTTTTTAAAGCAAATCACCTTTTAAAGAGAGCTTGGACTAATCTGACATATTTAGGGTGTTTACCATTTCCCAAAGATAATTAATCCAGCTTTAGCAGCTTTTCAGACAAGATATTTCATTCAGATCTAGGAGTTCAGAAGCTGGAACACACTATCATTTAAGGTACAGAAGCTGATCTGAGGCTGGTTTTGCCAAGCAGCAGGCTCAAGGAAGAAGTTGAACCTGCAGGATCCAAAAGACTCCTTGACCTGGCTCGGGCACTATGAGACAGACCTATGATTTCACATATCTGCATAATGATACAGGCAAACAATGCAGATTACAGGAAAAAAAAATATACACTCAATTTTTATGACTATGGAAAGGGAAAAATTAAGTCTTTCAACTTCACTTTACTGCCTTCACATTCCTTCTACAGCAACAGTGATCTTAGCCCACTAAAAGTGAACAAATGTCTAGGAATACTGATAGAGGGAAAAGTTTACGAAAGCAAGACAAAGACTACCTGTAAAACTGCTGGAACAACTGTATACAGAAACATTCTTCTGTATGAAATTTATTAAAACTTAATGCTGTAATTTATAAGAAAAGAAAATACTAACTATAATTCAGCAAAAGCCAGATAAATAGTAAAGGGCAAAGCTTGGTGAGGAACAGCAGAAAAAAACCAAGGAAAAGAACCTCCAAAAACTGTTAGAAAATGCACTTTGAACTGAGAAAGCCACATTCAAATGTGAGAAAAGAGAAGGGTCAGAAAGAACAGCTATGACTTTCAGTTGGAAATTTTAAGTTTTGTTAGACTGAGACTTTGGGTTCATGTTTTACGACTAGATAAAACTCATAAGGTATGCAGGCGATAAATGAGTCATCAAAACAAGATTAAAATTATCTTGCTAGATTAAAAACATCTTGCTTTGCTGTGTTACAGTAAGCTCTCTGATTCTGAGCAGCTGAGGTAGGATAGGACCTCTGAAAATTCAGTCTAACTACTCCTGATCAAAGCAGGGTCAGCTAGAGGTGACTGCTCAGGTCTATATCTGGTTGGTTTTCAGTATGTCCATAGTCTCACTGGGCAACCTATGTCCATGTCAAATCAGTCTCACAGCAAAAAAACCCCATAAATCAAAACGAACAGGCAAGCAGACAAAAAACCCGCAAAAAACAACAACAACAAACCAAAAACACAAAAAACCCCCAAACCAACAAAAAAAAAGCCCAACCCCCCCCCAAACCAAACCAAAACAAAAACAACAACAAACAAACAAAACCAAAAACCCCCAAAACCAAACCAAACCAACAAACAAAAAACACAAAACCCCCCTTCTTTCTCCTGTTTTAATGGTAATTTATTTCGCGTCTTGTCATTAAACGCAACTGAGAAGGGTCCCAGGCTCTTTTTTCTCATTCCCACTCCCCAGTCAGGTATTTATTAAATAGGATGCTCCCATGAGCTTTCTCTTCTCCAAGCTAATGCACCAAAGCAAATCAGAAGTGAATATGCTCTCTCAACAGTGCACTCCAATCTTTGGTATGACACCATGCAGTACACTTCATGAACCCATCTACCCTGACAAATGACAGAGTTCACTTGCTGTTCTCATATCCAGTGCCTCTCAGCCCTGGAAAGAGTTCAAATCATGTTAAATAACAGAAGTATCTTAAAAATTGTATTTTTTCCTCATATAGAAGCATTATGAGCTTCAGCTCCAAGGAAACCACACTCACAAAAAGCAAGTTTATTAATGAGTTGCAATGTTGATGAGAGACAAGTCACAGCTTTTCTAGCTTTTACTTTTCTTTGTAGTACTTTTAACTGCTCTACACAGTTCCAAATAAGGAGCAATTATAACTCTTCCATACACTAACTGAACACTAGAAAATCCTTCTTGCTAATACAAATGTTTACTAAGGAACATGCATAGATGTGCCATGAAAACCCACACCTTGTGCACAAACAAGCATGCCAGCAAAATTAATGTACAGACTGGTCTGACACTTGCTTCTCTGCCCAGAATCATGGCATTCATAACCAGTGGGGTATCTCACAAGTGTAATGGACATGCAAGACCAGGACTGCAAGTTCCTCATATACAGACAGTGATACACAGTTCAAAAAAGAGGGGATATAAAATTCATCAAAATCATAGAAATTCTGTATTGGTCCTCCTTTTGCAAGGTGGGCAGAAGAGGAAGCTTCCAACTCCTGCCCATGTTTTTAACCTACATTCATAATATGTAGTGTTATGCTGACTATTTATGTTAAAATACTAACAAATTCTAATATATCTGTTCCTTGCTCTTAAGAGCTGATATATATTCATCATATGGACAAGAAATGTATACGAAAGCCTTCAAACTAATTTCATAGATTCATTCAATGGAGACAGTGTAAAAATGTTATCTTGCACATAAACTATAACATGAAATTTACAAACTTCAGATTTCATGTATATCAGCTTTCTGAGTTCTGAATTCTGTTTTCAGTTTCAGTATTCTATTTGATTTGTTCCATAATTTTTTTAAAATAAGAGTAAAATATATAGAAACAGCTGAACTGACTGCATATTTACCACAACAAATGCACACTGCCAGTATTTATTGCAGTAAGCAACTTCAGGGAATAGCAGGGGTGGAAAAACATAAAACAAAACCAGCTGTGATCTCATTAGCCAAGCTCATTATGTAAGACCTCATTGGGCACCATCTCACAATAATGAGAATAAACCCTATGGACACTGATGAAATGGAAGTGATCATATACAGAATTGTTTAATCACATATAATCACACAGAACCACAGCACACTGCCACCTTAGTAGTTGAAGTTCCAGGATCCATTTGGGTAAGAGCTCCACTGATGCACACTGCAGGAAGCCCACGGTCAGGACTCGCAAATGCAAAGCCCCCTTTGCCTATTCACTGCAGTATGAGCAGGAGCTCAAATACAAACAGAAACAACAGAGGAAGGGACAGGGCATGTGTTGCCCAAAAATGAAACTACAAAACAATTTCAGCACCCTTCCATATGTTTTATGTTAGTATCACTTAGGACTTCTGCAACATGAGAAATATAAACAGAATTTTATTTGGGGCTATTACATACAGGCTTCATCTTAATTTCTCAATTTATCTCTTTCTTTGATTTGTGAAAGATTTATCTACTTTACAGTTTTGTATTAAGTTCTGAAGAACAAATGGGCTGTAATTATATGCAGTTTCATAAACTTTTGATAGTTCCAGCTGACTTTAGGGGATTTTCCCCTTTTCTCCATCACCTTTGTAACATGAAAGATGAATTGCCCTGCTATGTGCAAACATTTACTGGCAGCCTGGACCTGGAATGATCATTAGCTATTACAATCTCACCTGCAAGAATCACCTATCAGGATAAGAAAAAACTTCCCAGATAAAACTGTTCAACTTTTAAAGCAATTTTTCAAAATGTTAGATGTATTTTAAGCTAGTGTTGAAGGGTTTTTTGACCAGGCCATTTTGAAACACGCATGCAGCTTAGAAAGTTAAAAAAATTCCCAGTTTTCTCCTCTTCTGCAGCAATTTTCACTTTCTTATTAATTAGGTAGTATTTGAGTGCTACAATTAACAGTGCAATGCCGCACTAGAACGGAGAGACCTCTTCTACTAGAAACTATTTTGCTGGGGCTTTTAACTACTTAAAAAGTAAACTTATGAGTTAAAATCTAAACAAAAAACCCAGACATTTTTTAATATAGTATTTTGCCAGCCCTCCCCCTGCCCACACCCAGAAGACAATTTCTTGGTCATCCAGATCCACTGAGAATACTTTGCTTTGTATGAAATGCCATTTACAAAATAATAATGCAACATGGCAGCTATGACAGGAATTAAATCATGTAGCAAGAAAGGTATCTTTTGCATGATTAGTCCAATTTACAACATGAATGAAAAGAATACTTTACATAAATCTAAACATATAAAATTATTCCTGAGAAACTAACTTGAAAAAACAGCTGAAAAAGACCATCTTTCCCTTACAACACAAATGAAAAATTCTGCAGAGTTGATATGAGAAGACTTCCCGATAGCCACATGACAATATCAGTCTTCCAAGAAGAATAGAGAGAGATTTCAATAGTATAAAGTTATTTAACATGACTACACTAGTCTCCAAAAGATAGGTTTTATACCTTTAACACACATTCATTCAGACAAAGGGACAACACCGCCTACTCAGGGAAGGACAAAATAAACCAGGCATAATATGCAGATATCAACAACAGAAACCTCAAACTTTTGAGTGATAAACTAAGATAGATTTTATCAAACAACTGTCACAAGATTACAAGTCAAAACTCATATTCTGAAAACTCAAGATGTAGAGAAGTATTAGCCATTAGCATTTGCAAACTTTTGAAGATATACATACATATAGATATATATACACATACATACATATATATATATAAATACACATACATACATATATATATAAGAATAACTAAACTATTAAAATTACCTTTTTCCCCCTTCTCTGGAGTGAATATAAAATATTCCTGGTAAGGATTTACACCTATCTACAACACCTATGGTGAGCCTAGAAAACACCCACCAGCTAGCAGTGATGGAATTTCCCAAGGGCTTGGGTGCCATCAGGCAAAGTTGACTGCTCATGTTCACATTTCACTCTGAAGATGCATCTGTTCTGATGATCCAGAGCTATACAATGATTCCTCAAGGTTGCCAAGTGATATAGTATCTGAGAAGCCAACATCCCAGAAGCTGACATTCCATTATACAACTATAGTTCCTATTTTCATTTCCCTGCACCTCCACAAAGAAAAGACAGAAATATAAGTAGAAAAATAATAAAAAAGAGTTTAAAACTTCTCCATGACACAGCAGATAAAGTCCATCAAGTAAGTTGAATACAAAATTAAAAAAAAAATCCCCAGCCAAAACAAAAAACAAAACCACCGAAACCCAACAAAACAAACACCCTCATAAAGAAAGAAAAAATGCTGTTTAACAGTTGTTTTTGAAAGTTCAAAAGCAGGTTAGTGTTACAAAATCATGAAAAGTTTCCGTAGTTTCAGGTGAAGAAGACACAACTTCTAAAAACATAAGAGGTTATCCTTCCTTCTGTTATCCTCACAGAATTTTATTCTGAAAAATGAAGCATTTAACCATTGTCCATTTCCATGACCTAACCTTGAAAAACAGAAGTGCATGACCTAATATCAAATGCCATTAGTTAATTTCTGGGCAGAAATATTTCAATTTATATCATATAATTCATTCAAAGCAGGTTTACAAGTTTATACTGAGATACCTGCTCAGTGACATGCTACTTTTGAGATATGGTAGCACAAAACTACTCTATTTTGGCCAGGGGGAAACTTCAGCAGACACACTTGCTCAGATCACTGAGAAATTTAGGAGATTAAGCAAACTCTTTTGTAATGAAGAAAAGTCCTTTGTCAAGAAAAGAGTATTAGATATACTTAGCACATGAGAGGTGTTTGATTCTAACAGTAACATTTTCAGGGCAATTAAGTGTGCAAAAAATAAACATTCTGCTTGGAATGCATACAGTCCCTTAAAAACTGATGGTATCATTTGGTCAATATAAAGTGTACATCCTAAAAATTAGACTTACTGTATTCTATGTCCTCTTCACTAAGTTATCAGAGATGTGTAATGTGACAAAATAAGGAACAGAATGTGTAATATGACAAAATAAGGAACAGAAATATCCTTCTGGTTTAATTTTAATGACAGGTTTAAAAACAAAAACAAAAAGAAAAGTGGAGAAAAGGACACCTACTCAACACTGCACTCACCTACGTCACCGTGCACAACTAGGCAGTGACTGCCTTCCATGTAGAAAAGGATGCAGTCTCTCATTGAATAATGATTTTAGTTGATATATGATTTTTGCTTTAAAATCAATTTTGACATCTTCAAATGGAAATGCTTTGTCAGTTTAGAGCAGCCTTTAAAAGTTGGATTGGTAGCACTGTCTTCTAAGGAACTCATAGTTCAAGGACATGGTCATCAAGAGACACAAGTAAGTTACTTGTCTTAAGAGCAGAGGAACAAAGATAAAGGAGGTTATTAGATGAACATTCTACCTACTTGGCATACAACCTCATGCTAAGAGGCCACCTCTTGCAAGAGCAGAAAACACTTGCCATAAGATGAGAAAGGTTGTCGATACCCAGTGCAAATGCTCAGCTTACTGACATCAGTGTTCACACACAGAGGTTTGTTGCAGTGAGCAGCAAGTTACACCATTTCGCCACAGAGCTTCAATATTGAACAATCCACACACAGCATCAGAAAGTGTGACTCATGAATGTCCTCTAGTCACACTGGTTTTCAGAGTGGCAGGCATGGAGCAGGTTGCCAGCAACTGTGAGAGCATAGAAATCAATGGTTTGTACACACGTATGCACATAAGCAGCCTCTGTTTAAATAATTTTCCAGCATACATGTTTTGCAATTACACAAATGCTCACCAAAAAAAAAAAAAATCAAAAAAAAAAAATCAAGTGTTAGCTCAAAACAAACAAACCAAAAAACCCTCCAGCTTGCTGAATCAGTGCAAGCGTCAAATGGTATCAGAAGTGATAGGGCTCTGATTCACATTTACAGAGAAAAAAGCTGCACTGCTTCAGCCCTTCCAGCATCCTACCATCTGCTTCAACCTTCTTCCAGAGCCACTCACCCTGCAAATAAGTTGACAGAAGAAAACATGACTGTGCCTGAGTCAATTCAGTTCAGCCAGCATCTTCACTTAAACCTATGTTTTATGGAAGTTTAATTTGCCTGCCTGAGCCGAAGCAGCTGAGGTGCAGACGTGTTCCTTCCTGCCACCTGCCCAGCAAGGCCCAAGAGCAGAGGGAGCACTCAGAGGCAACTCACAGCAGCAACACAGCCGAGGTCGTCAGCCACTGCTCTGGAAGTCCTGATCTTGTGCATCCACATGAGATTTGCCATTTAACAACAATATGTTTGTTTCACAGATCCTACTGTGTTTGTTAAATATGTCATTCAGCCTCTATTTTGCCTTCCTGTAACCTATAGAAATAGAACCCCAAATGATCATGAGCATAAAGGGCTCTTATTTCCTTCAAATATGTATATGCATACCTAGCTAAGTGCAGTAAGTATGAAGTATGTTAGTTCTGCCTCTGTTGCACAAATAAAGGACTTTACATACATGTAAATACAATGGCTGAACTGGCTACACACAGCAACAGATCTGCCTTTCAGTTACAGATGCTATCTTTGCTCTGTGGAGAGGAATCTGTCTTCTAAGCTTTAAATGCAGCTAGTTTGATAAATGAGGGCTGAAGAGTTTGGATAAATATACATGTCTGTGCACCCATGCAAGGCAAAGGAAAAAACCAAAATGCAACACAAGGCCAAATTTACAAGAAAAAAGAAAAACAGCTAAATAACACAGTGTTGGGGTTAGAAAAAAGTTTCAAGGTAAAGTAAATTTCAAGGACAAATTCAGTAATTTGTGTTGTCTCATCTTGAGCAATTTAAAATAGGTATAGTTTTAAAGAACAACTCAGCACAGCATCCCTCTTAGGACCCAAAAGTGTTTGCAACTATTCATGTTACATTTAATAATCAAGTTACAGAAATAAAACTGCTTGTTATTTGCATTCTCTTCCTTTGGAAAGGGAGGGAAGCAGGACTTATAAATATTTTACCTGCTTGAAAACTCATGGTTTGTTGTTTTTCTTTTAAGCAAATTCTGGCTTATCTCTTTGAAAATGAAAAAGAACAGTGAAATGATAAAAGGAAGAAGTGGTGATGCACTTCGAGTACATGAGAGATAAAAGTCAGCATAGAGAAAGGAATAAAACCAGCTGAAAGCAGGAGCTGGAGAAAGTAGGCAGGAAAAAAGCACAAAAGCATAAATACAAAGAAACAAAGATTACAAAGGCATGACTCAATGTCAAAAGCTGTACAGGTCAAGATGCGTGACATATGTTTGCTTTTGGAGACACAGGGTTTGTTGATTCCAAGAAATGTATTTTTTCCCTGTCGAGTATTCCAAAGCACATGAGATACAGCTCTGGATGTACGGATGTCAAGAGTAAAATGGAAGAGAGGGAAATCACACTGAAGGAACAAACAAAGCTGAAGTATAAAGGATAACTGTTTATGTTAGCATGATGCTTTCCAAGGAATTAGCTGTCAAATAATCTTTCCTACTTCCCCCCTTCCCAGTTCAGAATGACTTGAACCATGAGAACCTATTTGCAAGTTTCCAAAACCAAAAGGAACAAAACAATTTATTTCCACTGTAGCAAAAAAGAACAAATATTTCCACGAACATACAGGGTACCTTCCTCTCCAATGGCAGTTTGACCTTAGGTTTCAGACACACAAGGCACATGTTCATTAAAAAACCACTTTGCTCCACAGGTACACTAAGGATTGAAAGACATTTCTGTCATACTCAATAAATAGCTGGTTAATGAGGAACACCATAATCAAACCAGCCAATAATGGCAGTGACACTTAACACTCAGGATGTTATCACTGATCAATAAATAGTAACTTCCCACTACTAGGAACAGACACAAGTAGAAACTGCTTGAAAATAGCACCTTTCAGTAAGAGACTCCCCTTTTTTTCTAACACTAACAATCCTCTGCAATTTAACCATCACAGACATACTGAACACCATTCTCTCAGTCTTTAGATTTGGGTTTTAATTAGCCTTCAGAGGATGAGTAATAATTTTTCAATGCAAGTGATTTCTAAAGAGCAAAATCTACCTTATCATTATAAAAATGAAATACCATTGCCACCCTCTACTTTGATTTTCCTTAAGAGAGTGCAAGTGATACAAGAATGACTCAAGACCAGTACACACACACAGAATTTAGACAGTTCTATTACATAAAGCCCAAGATTCCTCCCTGCTTCAAGACCGCCAGTAAGAATAAGCACCAACTATATATGAAAATCCTTGACTAAAAATCTTGTCAATCACATATGGTTACGCTACAAATATTCTCAAAGATGTGATGGAAGTCACAGAATTCAACTCTGGTAGAGCATGTAGCTCACAGTAGTGATGAAATCAGAAGGTGATGAGCAGCTAGCAGCTCATCTTACTTTGGCAGTTCTGAATCATGCAGCTGCAAAGATTTATCTCTGAAAGATCAAAGTGCTAAAACTTACAAATAAATTGCAAATAGTGGCTTAATAAATCAGTTTTACAGTCCTGATCATAAAACATTATACTTTCAATCTTACATTTACATTCTGGTATCTGCAAGAAGTCCAGCAGGCTTCAGAGGCTGTGCTGAAGGTGATGAGACTGCACACAGACAGAAGTGACAGCCCACACAGAAAAGCTTTCCAAAAGCTTAATCATGGCAAACAGAATAGAGTAGCACCCAGTCCTAATGCAATGCTATCAGGTTACACCTTTAACACCAGTTTAAAATCAAGAAAGTAAACACACTTGCAGTGTGGATACCATGGTCTCTGTTATTTCAACTACTCAAATGATACTCAAGCAGCTTCATAATGCCTGCAGAAGATTTACATTTAATAAACACCTCTAAAGTAACCTGGAGCCCATTAATGACAATTCATCTACTGAGCTCACATTTAGCCACTGGTTACCTCCTGAGCATTTTTACTTTCTTTACTGCTACCACTATTGTTAAGATGATCTGCATTTAACAGGTACAATTTAAGGTTTGGTAACGTCCCTATCTTCTTGCTTGAAGACACCAAGTAATGAACGACCTTTGGTTTTCAACCGTACTGCTTAGCAAAACAATTTCTGGGAGGCAACACTGAAGCTTAGTTATACATAATAGTTCTTATTGCAGAAAAAAAGTAATTTGAAGCAGGTAAAGGAACACTAACCCTTTAAGATAACTCAATTATTCTTATAGTGTTTTAGCAGTGTAAACTTCTTTGCACTTGGTTCCTAAATAAAAGTAAGTAAATAAAAGTTACATTATATTGCTTACTTCAAGTGCCTAACTCTTTACTGCCATGTGTAGTTAATTTAACTACGACAACATAAGAGCAAAAATCAGTATATTTGATTTGCTGTCACTGTGTGTTCACTTTATAGAGATGAAAAGGACTCCAGAGCTACAAAGAAAAAGGCATCCTAGAAGGATGCCAGAATCTTACTTAAAAAAAATACAGTCCAAACCTCCAAAGCAAATGTAGCTTAAACTAAGACTAAACTCACATACAAGTTATCACAAAGAGGAAGTAATGCTGTTACCTAGTGGTCGAAAGCTAGGTACATGCGAAATTGTACAGCTCTTTTTTTCTCACTTCAAATTCTCATCTACAAGCTATTAAAATTATGTCAAGAGAAAACAAAAACAACAAAAAAACAACAACAAAAAACAAACAAAAACAAAACCCAACCAAACAAAAAACCGCATGCCTGATTCATAAGCTAATGAAATATACTGCTTTTCCTGCATTCAGTTCTGTGACAAAGGGTCAGTATTTTTGCATGGGCCAGTTTTGATTCTCAGAGCAACTGGCAGATGAAGAGCTTCATCATTTCCTGGTCATCCCAAACCTGCTGTTTTACACACCTCTTTCAACACCAGCAAGAGCTGGAAACCTGTGGTACAAAAGGAACTTCAACCTTAATTCTCATTAGTTTCCCACAGAGTATGATAACCCAAACCGTACTGTGCACCCCTCAGCATCTTATCAGATCACATTTTCAATTATATAAATCAACATTAGTGGAATTCAGTTCCACTGAATTCAGCATTCTCTCCTAAATAAAAATGTTAATTTTGCTTTCAGCCAGAAAATAAATAACTAGAGGAGGAAAAGAATTATATGAAGATTTTAAAGTCACTTACTCAAATGCAAAGAAGAGTCCACTGGTAACCAAGATGAGAACAAGAGTCAGGTAGAAGACTCCAGTCTGTCGTGCCATCATGATCCTCCCATTGCAGAAGAACTTGTTTCTTCCAGGAAAAACCTCCCATTTTCTCTTGGGAACTGATTTCTTTTTCTTATGGGGAGACTCCATGGGAGACGAAGAGCTGTGTGTGCTGATCTGACTGTATTCACAGTCTTTCATGGGCCCACTACCACCTCCAGGAGTCATCAAGAAAGAGTAAAATGTGGGGAGAACCCCACCAAAAATATATACAAATATATGTGCAAATATTCTTCTGGCCAAGAGAGCCCTCTCCACCAGCCCCAGTTAATAAAAAAAGCAAATAAAACGATGAAAACTCTGCTACCAGACTAGCAATAGGTGTATCATGCAAACACCACTTAACTCTTCAGAAACCAAAGCTGTCATATTAGAAACGCTTGAGAGGGATCCTTCCTTCCTCCACCAGTTACAAAACAACCACGTAGGACAATCCTTTCAAAAACAACTTATCACAAAAGAGGACAAAAAGAAAAGAAGAAAAAAAAAGTCATTACAAATCAGCTAGGCTCTCTCAAAAAAAAAATCAAGTCTTTTTTTATCAAGTTTATTTTCAAATGGTAAGGTTTTCTCCTTCCCACGCACACCCTGAGAGTTTTCTCCGAGGGTCAGAAGGTTGGCCAAGGCAAGGTTTAGCAATCGAGTCTATCATTCATAGAGATTTGTTATAATCCTCCTTTGCGCAGCAGATTCCACTGCTAAAAATGACCATTCCTAAGACGTTCCCTCGAGAGACACGCGAAACAAATCATTAAGGGGGAGGGGAGGGAAAAAAAAAAAAAAGGAAAGAAAAAAAAAAAAAAGGAAAAAAAAAAAAGAAAAAAGGCAAGTAAGGAACCAGGCTGCAACTCCAGCTTCCGAAGAACACTTGAAGCTGTCCTCTTCCTGAAGCCGCAGTCCAGAGGGAAGCGGCCGCCGCTCCTCGCAGACCCAGGGGCGCAGGGCTCCCCTGTCACCACTCCACAGGAAGGGATTCTCCCGAGCCCGAGGCAGCCCGGGGCAAGGCCGGTCGCCGACAGACACCAGCTCCTCGGGAGCGGGTCCTCCTCATCCTCCCTGCCCGCGCCTCCCCCTACACAACAGGTCCCCGCCGCCGCCTCATGCTNGAGCGGCTCCCCGCAGGCGTTCGGCTTCGCTGTGCTCTGGCCCCGCAGCAAGATGAGAAAAACGCCCGGCTTCCCCCTTCGCCAACCAGACAGCGGCGACTTTCTCTTCACCCTTCTCTAGGAGCCTCTATCCAGCTTTCCCCCCGGCAGCCAGACCCCGAAACAGCAGCTGCCACCACCTCTTCATTTTCAGGGGGAGGCGGTAACCACCGCAGCGCCGGCCGCCCGCCCGCCCGCGGGAGGAGCCGGCGGGGGACGGGACCACACAGGCGCGCACCCTCCGCCGCCCTCGGCCGGTCGGTCACTCAGCCGCTTCTCGGCGACAGAGCAGAAGGTCCCACGCACCAGCCAGCCCGGCCCGGCCCTCTCCCCGGCCACTGGAGCGCGGTGACTGCACTAACTCTTCTCCATCGCCACCTCCCCGCAGGCAGCCGCCCGCCGGCCGGGCTTGAAGCGCAAGGCAGCGAGCCGGGCAACGGCTGCCCGCGCCGGAACCCCGCTCCCACTGCCGCCGCCTCCCGTTCAGCCGAGCCGCCCTCGTCCCACGCTCCGCTGAACCGCGAGCGGTGTGTGCCGCCAGCCCCAGGCAGCAGCCGCGTCCTGCCCCGCTCTCGCTGCCGGACCGAGGGCGGGCGAGTCCCGCCACCCAACGATGAGCACGGAGAAGCCCCACCCGGGCGGCCCGACCTAGCAGGACTCGTCCCCACCCCGTGCGGTCTCGGACACGGCTCTCGAGACACGCCCCTCCGCCCGCCGGGAGTTGTAGTTTCGCTCAGTTGTAGTTTTGCGGCCGGAGGCGGAACGGCGTCGCGCGGGACTACAAGCCCCAGCATGCTTTCCGAGCCGCCCTGGCGGGGCGGGGCCGGGCCGGGCTGGGCTGCCCTAGCCGCTCTCGGCGGGCGGAGACTCTGCTGGGCTTGGCCCGGCCATGCCTCGCATCCATCGCCTCATGCATGGCCCTGCTGTCCCCGGGCAGCCCTACGTGCCCTCCTCCGCGGCAGAGGACTGCGTCCGGGTCTGTCTTTCAGTCAGGCCGGAAGGACGGCGCTGGAACCCCTGATCCGTCCCGTCGGGAGCCACGCGGCCCACCGCGTTCCGGGTCACCCGATATAACTTAGGGATGGTTCCTGTCCCACCTGCCCAAAGTGCTCGACTGCAGCGGTGCTGGGCCAGCTCGGGGCTGTTCTTGCTTCTCCTGCATGCCAATGCTTCAGTGCTCTACCGGCGGCATCCACATGCTCCGTAATGCTGCTGGAATCACAGAGTCAGCTAGGGTTGGAAAAGGCCTTTGAGATCATTGAGTCCAAACTATGAAGAAACACTCTTGTCAGCTAGACTATGGCACTAAGTGCCACATCCAGTCTTACCTTAAAAACACTTCCACCACCTCTGTGAGCAGTCCATTCCAATGTTCAGGCACCCTTTTTGTGAAAAGCTTCTTCTGATGTCCAACCTAAACTTCCCTTGGGGCTGCTTGAGACGGTGTCCTTGTGTCCTATTGCTGGTTGCCTGAGAGGAGAGACCAACCTCCATCTGGCTAGAACCTCCTTTCAGTTGTAGAGAGTGATAAGGTCTCCCCTGAGCCTCCTGTTTTCTAGGCTGAACAACTCTTGCTCCCTCAGCCACTCTTCCTAGGACTTGTGTTCCAGACCCTTCACCAGCCTTGTTGCCCTTCTCCAGGCACACTCCTGAATTTCAGCAACCTTCCTAAGCTGAGGGGCCCAGAACTGGACATAGCACTCAAGGTGCTGCCTCACCAGTGCCAAGTACAGGGGAAGAATGACCTCCCTGCTCCTGTTGGCCACACTGTTCCTGATATAGGCCGAGATGGCCATTGGCCTTCTTTTCCACTTGGGCACATTGCTGGAAGTACAGGGTTTGTCCACCAACACTGACATGTTCGTACAGACCTCCACTGTGTCCTGACTTCACATACCAGAAAGTAGTGCTCATCCCAGAAAGGTATGAGTCGTGAAAGGAAAGCTTTCCTATAAATGTCATCCTGCACCAGGCCCTTCTCATGTGGGCACTGATGGCAGGGGTGCTTGCAGAAAGCCCAGGGAGGCTTCCCACAGTTAGGGCAGAACCACTCTCAAAGCTGCTTGGTGTTGTTTCTGCCTAGTACGTTCTCCATATGTGTAGTGGTGCTTTTTCAACCCAGGTTCCAATTTTGTAATCCATTTCTTTGTATTTTTACAGTTTTATGTACCCCAGTTCTCCCTTTGGTTCATTCCTATTTGCCCCCATGTATTTTCCCTCCTTTGAGTTGGTTTCCCCCATCAATCAAAGCTGTTCTTCCCTCAAACCCCC
>VWYP01013193.1:71054-90126 GCA_013400435.1 Pycnonotus jocosus
AATCTGAGAGCACATGCTCCCAGAGGCAGACATTCGGAGGTTGAGGACCTCGCAATAAGCCTCTGCAGTTGTCCCCTCTCGGAGACCCCCTCTTTATTCTTCACCATTCGCCTTGCTATCATCTGGACGGGACCAAGAACCCACAAGAGCGAGTAAGATCCTTCCGAGGATCGAGCTCTCTCCCACGTGTCGCTTGTGTGCCAAAGCCAGCCCGGCAGGCAAAAAAGGCATGCAGTGAAGCATATGCATCCAAAGAAAAGCTATGAAGTTGATGATGGGTCTGGAGCACCTTAGGATGAGCAGTTGAAGGAGCAGGAGTTGTTTCGCCTGGAGAAAAGGGGGCCTGGGGAGAGTTCACTGCTCTCTATAACTACCTGAAAGGAGGTTGTAGCCAGGTGAGGTCGGTCTCTTCTCCTAAATAACAAGCAACAGGACAAAAGGAAATGGCCTCAGGTTGTGCCAGGGAAGGTTTAGATTAGATATTAGGAAAAAATTCTGTACTAGAAGTATAGTCAAGCATTGGAACAGGCTGCCCAGGGAAGTGATGGAATCATCACCCCTGGAGGTATTTAAAAGATTGTAGATGTGATGCTCTGGGACATGGATTTGCAAGTGCCAGGTTTACAGTTAAGCTCAATGATCTTAAAGGTCTTTTCCAAACTAAATGATCCTATAATTTTATGATCTGCAACGGGTAGCAGGCATAAACCAGTGCTAACAAAGATTAATTTTGATTAATCTTTTAAAGTTTTGCAATTTACTAGCACAGCTGTGTAAGCTATAGAGAATGGACTCGTTTGGGACATGCGGTAGGAATCAATACAGTTCAGAAAAGCCAAAAGCAAACTGAGCAAACTTTTTAAAAAGTTGAGAAAAAAAGTTGATTACAATTGCCTGCATCTCTCATGGCTGAATGTTGTTGTAGGAGAGACAGCAAAAACACGTAAGGATGCAGCTGAGTTCTCAGGCAATGTGTTTTCTGTTTTCATAATTTCATTTTAAATTTTGAAATGGAGTATTTATCCCTTTAATACAATAAGCTAATTCTTTATCCATAAACAGTGCCTGATAACAAAGGGAACAGCCTGACCAGCACTGGATAACTTCCCCTTCCTTGGAGGAAATTAATTACTTTGGTAACCAAATTACACAGAGCAGCCTGGTAGACACTCTCCTGGTGATTCTACAATCCATTTTATTGATACACAGAAATAATTTTGGCATGACACATGGGAAAATTATGGGCGGGGTGTCTCCCCCTCTGCAAGGTGTAAAGAAGTAGTCCTTTTGCAGCAGGATGTAAAAATAGTTTGTGATATCATCTCTCATGAAAATGCATTGGCATCCTTTTTCCACACATGTAATAGAGGCTGCCACGTTATTCCTTCCCATCTCCTCCTCCTCTTGTAGTGCCTGTTGTCAACAGTTTGCCTGCAATCTCATAACTTAGATATCACAGCATTTTTTATTCTTTGAAATGGTCTTTATAAACAGCTAATAACTTTTCTTTCTTTCTTAATGAATACTGCACCTATGTATTCAGAAGGATGCTGACAGAATTTTTTGGTTCACTGACAAACATTTTTAGTCTTCATCAGGTTTCTATTAGCATATTGGTGGAGCTCTATCTTCACTGCTTTGACAATATTAATAACTGTATCATGTCAAATGGCACTGTTCTCTCCTGAGATTACGGAATATTTTAGACATTCACAAATAGAGCAAATGCTTTCTGCAAAAAAGTCATTGTTAGCTTATCTTCACAGGTAGCACTCAGGCTGATTTCAGAAACACTCTTCAAAAGCTAAACACTTGTAAACAATACCTCATTCAAGCTGCTGTCTTGTGCCACTGTCTTTCCTTGGGTTTTAAGATGCTGTAGTTAGGAAGTGAACCTCAGGCATATGAACTGAGAGAAATACATAAATGAATTTGAGGAGTACTGGGAAAAATACTTTTAAAAGTCAAACTCTGAGAACAAACACACTTTTATTTTCAATAGTGAATCTATTTTGATTCTACCAGGATCATCCAGTCCTGCACATTGTACTTTTCACAATAGCCTGTTTTAGTCCCTAATCAGTACTACCATTGCACTGGAATTTAAAGTATTAATGATATCTTTTATATCAAGCCTCTTTGAAGTTTTTTTTTTTTCAAAACAAATTGAAAACTCCCCTACAAAAAGCACTAAATGTAGTAATATTTCACACAATCCAACATTATTCCTCAAAGTATTTATTGTTTATTCACATTAATGAAAATTGGTTTGAGGTACCAAGTAGTTGAAATCTTACAGTAGGTAGGACAAATATTTTTCCTTTCATAAAACATTGTAGGTTCATGTGTTGCAATATGTACTCTTCTGATTTCTTAATTGTGACTCAGGTTGATCTCATGCAAAAGATGAATATGATGCAGCATTGTTACCTAGCTTAAAAGAAACCAAGACCATCTTTCTGTTAGGCAAATGCTAATGAAAAAAGCTCTTGCTGCTGAAAATTCCTGTCTCTTACCCTGTCTACAGTGTGGAGGTGTCACAAGGGTAAGTTTTGAAACAACAGGGAAGCTAATTTGCTCTGATGACACATCACCTTACATATATAGAATATCTGCTACCATGCTTCATGGCAGAATCTGCTTGGATGTGTTGGAAGCAGTATCAGGAAAAGTGTTTAAGTGGTTAAACACAAACTAGCAAGCTGCAGCATTTTGGTCATAAAGTCTTTGTACACCATATATCCAACACTGCCAAATTGCTTTTTGCTTGCAGTCAGAAAAGGGGGATTATATAAACAAGTATCTGAAATAAACAAAAATCTGAAAGTGTCAAATATTGAACTGAAAGTCCTGCTATTCTTACCGATGGATATAAGTTAGGCACTGCTGTGGACACACTTTCTAGGCACATTTTAGACATCTTTTACAATTAATTTTGAAAAATAAATGAAAAAAAATTCAAACAAAGTAGCTTTAGTACCATTGCTATACAAGACACTCACAATGTCTTGCATATTCCATATTTGCTGAATGCTACAGTACATCATACATGCCAATTTACAATGGTAAGAGCAAGTAATCCTAAGGGTTTTCTACAATATACCTGTTTTTCTGACCAAATATTTCTCTCCTTTTTCTGTGCTGTTGTTCAGAAGTTCTCCCTCCCTGCCATCATTTTAGAGTCTTGTCAACCATTCATTTTGTGAAAATACTTCATTTCCTTGAAAAAGATTTTGTGCAAACTAGAAATATTACATTTCATAGGAGTTGGCCGGAACAGAGAGTGAGAATCTCTCTAAATAAAAAAGAGGATTTTTTACTACAACGTGATCAACTAAAGCAGGTCCTGTTAAGTGTCACTTAAGTCTTGCTTTTGAAAGACCAAGATGACTATCATTTATTGTACAGCCTTCTAACAAAGTGTAACGTATATTACTTCTCTGCAGTGGGTGAGTTTAGAAGGCAAGATGAGCTTTTTCATGGTAAGAGAGCTTTTTCAGGGTAAGTTCTGGAGACCAAAATCAGTTTTGTATTTACATTTATCCACTTCATGTTGAAACCATATCTCTTGATTGGGGAGGCTTTTTTGTTTCCTCTTTTAAAGCATTAGAAACACAGTTGTTTGTAAGGTAAAAATCTGAAATTGCCTAATGATATAAAGTCTAGAATATTTTGGTAGTTTTTCAACTTCTGACTTTGGCCTTCTACCATACAACTTCATTGCTTTGGACAGAAATCAGAATCTATGGATATTTTAATTTATTCCAGCAGAATAAAATTAGAATTCTCCTTAAAATGCAGTTAAAATCCAGAAGTTTTTGGAATTGGCCATGCTTCCCTGATCAGTGGCTGTTTCCAAAGATGAAGGTAGACTGCCACCAAATCTTACAGTTTCAACTGAAAAAATAAAGATGAGCATTGTATGAAGTTATCAGTATGAAGCCTATTGAACATTTTGTCTTGCTCTAAGTTGACTGAAGGGGAAAAAACCCTCTTTCATTCTGGGAAGCTGACACAGAACATGAGCCAGCCAAAAGAAAGGGCCAAGAAAGTACGGTTACATTAAGAAAACCCCCACATTTTCCAGTGTTACCAGTCACATTAGAAGTTTCCTCACTGGAGCCAGGAAATAATTTTCCTTAGTCTTCATCATGTGTTAGTAGATTACACTGCACAAAGAGTGGAGTGAATTACAGTTTGTTTGATGCTTTGCTTCCTCACGAAGAGCCTTGTGCAGAACAGCATCATTTAATAAGTCAGTACTATACAGAAATTTCTAATATCTTAATCCCACTTCATCAAACCAGTTGTTTTTCTTCAGTGGGCTTCCTCTTAAATATATATATATATATATATATTTAGGAATATGTATGGGAAATGAACATAGCACTTCAGAGAAATAAACAAATGAAGATGGGTCATACCTATCTGTACTCTACCTTTTCAGTTTCTGGGTGTCTTCTGTCTATTTTCAGCTCCCTACTGTTGAGCCAGGTCTCATTCTTTACATACTGCACAATTAATATAAAGACAAATGTCAGTGTGGGCAGTGGATGAAGCAAGCTGGATTTCCCCTCCCCATCACAGCCACCTCGCTGTGCCCCATGACGCTCCCAACGTGACGCCAGCACCACTCAGTGTGGCTGGTGGGAGCCTGCCCACAGGCTGACCAGGGGCCAGCTGGCTGCCACCACAGGACCAAAAGTGAAGTGACAAAAGATGGGCGAGTGCTGAACAGAGCTTGCAGCTCACCAGCACCAAGGCAGGAAGGCCTCTCTCACTCCACATTTCCTTGTGCCTGAACCAGCAGTAAAGGGTGGCTGTTGCCTTGTCCTCTCCTCAGATCTTTCCACCCTCTCCCTTGCGTTCTCACCACAGCTTATCGGATGTTTTGCAGAGCTGTCTTGGTACAAGAATATCAGCAGAAATAAAAAAACCCCAAAAACTATTCACTTTTTTTCTGTTTCAGCAAGTTAATTTTCTGCTGCTTTAACATGCTGAAATGACTTGGCAAAGGACATGACAAAGGACTGCAACAAGGGAGGGGCAGGAACAGAATGCCCAGGGAAAGGGAAGTGAAAGAGGAAAGAGTTTTCCTCTTTAAAAACTATCTATTATATAAACTTGAATATAAAATGAAGGGATAGAGAATAGGACTGCAGACAGCAGCTGGATTGGTCTTGGCTGCCACTGAACTTCAGGCACAACCAGATGTGCTCATGGAGGCATTCCATAGGATGCAAGAGCTGGCAAAACATGAGAGAACACAAGATGCAACTTAAAGATAGAAAGGAAGGGAGAGCAGAATCTTCAAATCCCATAATGAAGGGCTGTTAGATAAGCCAGCTCATCGTTACTTGCCCAGGGTGATAGTACATCACGCGCAAGTACTTTTAAAAGTGTTGGCATCAAATTGTCTTTCTTTCATTGATTTTCTAGAAATGTTTAAAAAATATAGTTAAACATGAAGCCTCTACTCTTTCCCATTCAGCCAAGCAAGTTTCAACTTACTCTCTGTGAAGTCCAACTGACACTTTAAACAATTGCCTAAGTCTGTTCCCATAGGAAACAAAACAATAAAATACACACCTACAAAGGGTCATGCAATTAAAGGGATGCTGTCAACTACAATTATTTTAATTAACCAATTAACATAGTAAAAATGTTTTGATAATGTTCTTTAACTAGTGTCTCCTGTTTTAAAAAATATCTCTTTTCCATGTTTTCTTTTTCCCTCCTGTTTCCTGCTTGAGGCTATAGAAGGAACTGTACCTCTGGTTGACAAAACAACAATTACAAATATGTTCTGGTTTATCTCATACGCAACCTTTTTTGCCCCCCTCTGTGTACATTTCCTCGTGCATCTTCCTTCTCTTCTCTTCTGCCTCAGTAAACACCCACTCACAGTGCTGTGGGAAAGTAGGAACTTACGCTTTGCTGTGGAGTGCAAGAAAGTGACTCCTTCCAGCTTATGTGGGAGCATGACACTCATTTTGAGAAAAGCCTTCTTCACAATATAGTTGTGGGCTGTTTCACTGTTTTGGACTACACATTTTGAGCATTTACAGAAGAACCATCCATTGCTGTCAGAGGAACACATCCATGATGTGTGCTTATATGGATTAACACAAAATACATAAAAGTTCTGGAGGAATCAGGCAATTAGAGACTTCTGTGAATCCCGGAGTGAGGCTACCTGCATCATTAAACACTTAGCTAGGCCATCTCAAAATGGAGCTAACTGCTTTTGAAAATCTCTCCATTGTCACATTCAGCATCATTAACTGGGAAGATTTAGTATTACATCATTGCTTTTCTCTTGAGCCTTTCTTTTCTTTCCCTGCCTTCCACTTGGTTGTGTGTCTATTCTAGACCTGCCCTCCCTCACTGCATATACTTTATCTCAGCAAACAGCAATGTTGGCCTTGGGTTTCATACCAACCCCTCTTTCCCACCTTCCTCACATAAAACAATGAATAAAAAGAATAAGGTAGAACAGGTCATTTTACTCCTCTCAGAGGTATTGTTTTCAGGACAATAAGCCAGGACTGCTACTCAGGGTTGAAGTACTGCAATGATTGAATTAATTTCAAATTTGGAGAGCCTGTGTTCCTTCCCTTCCCCCTCAGCAAACAAGAATTAAAAAAAAAAAGTTCAGTTACTTGGTAATTTATACTCTGTGGAATCTGAATATTCAATGAGCTCTGTATACAAAAGACTAGATATGACTCATGAATCATATGGCTGACAACACTGCAGTAGAGAAAGGAAGTCTGACAATCAAGAGAAATGTGATACTGATCATACACAAATGTGGTCAGAGGCATAAAACAAGAACATTTTTTTCTGCTATTTTTGCTCATGTATTTACTATAGTGATAATTTTTAAATTTCTGTGAACACTTAAATGGATGGACTTTGCTCAGAAGTGTGTGCCCAACTAGGTATGTGTTTATGGAAGCAGAGTTTTAGCAATTACTTCTGCTACTAGTACAACATCTTCTGATGGAAATCTGATTTTCAGTTAATAAATGCATATTCCATATTGAAATCAACATAATGGCTCACTTTTAAGTGTTCTCAGAAGTTTGTCTTCAAATATGTCCATGTGGGTATCACTAGATCTATTTCTATTTTTTCCTGTAAGATCTATTAACCTTATTTTAACCAATAATTATTCTTTAAAAAAAAATCAAGAACTGCTTACAAGAAAAGCGATGGGATTATCTGTGTGGTCAAGAGAATGTTTTGGCCAAGGTTCTGAGAATGATTGTGAATACTTTAGAACATACTCTTTTTACACCATAATAGGAGAATGAGTTTATAAATCTGATTTTTCATAGGGTTAGTTTAACCTAATTCTAGTGCTAATCTATTAGCATTCATATAAATGACTTCTGATGAGCAAATGGCAGTCTGGAGTATAATCACATTTTGAACCAATAAAACTGTAACCATCAAATCGAGGAGAACTATTCAGAATTCTAAAGAAAATTATTCATGCAATAAATAATATGCAAAGATTAGTCTTGGAGGCATTCTGAATTGGTATGTTTTATTTGATCAAGAGGAGTGTAGATACAGAATACCAGAGGGAATAAAACAGGAAAAAATTAACTTTGAGATAAAAACATAAATATTTATATGCAAAAATGTATTAAGTGGGGTTTCATATAGAAGAATGAAGTCTTCTTCCATGAGGAGTGTGAGTCCTTCATGCAAACAGCATCAGCCTTGATGTCTCAGAGTTGATGAATACTTGGTAAGTTGATGGCTGAATCTTCAGATGGCTACTCAGAGCTGAGGACCAAGGACAGAGGACATCAACAGAGAGAAACTGCAGGCAGATTTTTAGGGACACCATACTCAGAAAGAACACCCTGTGGGGGGAAATAATCTGTAAAAACTTGCACTTTTTTCCCACTTCTGAAGATAACTGCAATTAGGAAGATTTCTTCCATAGAGAAATTCTAACAAAAAGCAAATAACAGGTGGCATGAAGGGACAGCTCACGGGGATTTATGAGAACCTAGTTTAACTTCCCTTTTTTTTGTGATTCTCTTCATCCAAGCTATCTGGCGCAGACTAGCTTTTGGCACACAAGTCAAAGCTAGGGCTTTCCTAGCGGACTGGCTCCATCCTTTCTTGACATTCACAGGGCATATTTTAGTGCAAAATCCATCCCACGCTGTTTATATCTGCATGCCACAGCCCTGCCTGTCATGCATTATGCACAACGCTCAGCAATTGTCTGCTCTAACCACAGTCCCTAACCACAGCACGTTGCTCAGAATAAGCCTAGCACACATCTGTCACCTTTGTGCAGCCTACACTACAAACACACCCCACTTCCTATTATTTTGCTTTGCTTGCTGGCTGCCACTCTACCTGTTCCTTGTGCAACAGCTCAAGGAATCATGCCAGCATCTCAGGCCTCTCCTGAGCCTGCCTGAGCCAGATAAGCCAACTCGAGACATCACATCTCAATACCTTGCATGGTATTGAGTTCTAGACTTACATAAAATACTTTTTTTTTCAATAACTTCATAACTTACGAGGTTTTGCATCTTGAAGACTAACATTCCCCGTGGCACCATGTTATGGTCTGTATTTGGAACGAGCAGCAGATAATGAAAAGCTCTCTGCATGCCAGATGCCTGTCTCAGAGTTAGCACCTGCCATTCAGCACGAACTGGCATTCTGGGCAGCCATGCATATTCAGGAGGCATCTAGTACAGATGAGCTTCAGCAAATCCAAGGTGGGTCTGTTTTCAGTAAAGGTCTTCAAAGCTATTCTCCACAGCTTATATCCCTACATAATCTTCAGCAACACTGAAAATATTGATAGCTCTTTGCCCAGTGGGGACTTCCCCATTGTGGGGAACAAAAGACAGGATTCACATTCCCACAGGATGTGTTTATGCAGTTCTTAAAACTACACTGAAGAGAAAAAATATCAGTCACTGTCAACTCTCTACCAGAGTAGGTAGCTGGCACCTTCCCCCACTGCACAACCTCAGCTTCTGCAAAGCTGGAGAACTTGTGTTTATTTCAGGCACTGCTATTTTTCTACCTTGGATGAAGTGTCCGTACCCAGCCAAGCTGCACACATGCTGTGTTGTGAGAGGCTGTGCACTCAGCTTGTTGACCACATGGACTGCCAGGATTAATGGAATATCAATTTTTCAAGTTCTGTGAGAATCCCTGTGACTAGATATGTCCCACACCATCTCTGTATGCAGGGTTTGGTGAACCCTTCAATATGGAGTAGCCTGGTAAAATTATGTCTTTCAGTCTCCCTATATCTGTCTCAGCAGCGCTGCTGCCTCTAGGTAGTTCTGAGCCCTGGGACGGTGGGCAGGTATGTATTAGCAACAACACAGCCTCACAAGCAGCCCTCACCTGGGTCTGTAGGGCAAGAGAGGCGTTACATTTAGTGAATGTTCATTCCAACCAGTGTTTACAGGGCATAATTGTTCTCTTCATTCACAGCCAAAAAAAAAAGGTACTAATTTCTTTCCTTCCTCTGCACCTCCTCAAGAAGACAAATGCAAGTTGCAAAAGAAAAAAAAATCAGTCCTCCCACTTCCTTTTCCCACCTCCTTCCAAACTCATGAAAACCACCACTTTCTCTCTTCTCTCCGCCAACCTACCTGAAGGATACAGATCTCCATCTTCTTACACTTTGTAAGATTAGCTCCTCCCCTGACTCTGAGGAATCAGAATGTTTTTTTTTGAAGGTCAGTGGTCAGGCCTGTATCTTGAAGGGCTCACACAAAAACAAAACCCAAACTCTTTTGGGCAGATCAGCTGTACCTCACACTGCTTTGTTCCTGCTCCATATCCCTGCCAGATGGAGGCAGCCCACATTCCCTACTATCCCTCTCCAGGAAGCCAGCCATAGGGCTGAGATGAAGGAAGAAAACACCTGCCTTCAAACACACCACTCAAAATGGAGGGCAAGCAGAAAACTTTAAATAAAAACATGTTGTACAATAAATGTAGATATAAGTACCTCTTACAAGTAGAAGAGTTCATCATAATTAACCCCCTTGAATTAATAAACCCAAGTACTTATGTGTTAAGTCTCCATCTAGTGTTGCTATGTAGAGACCACTTCAGAAAAGAAACACTGGATTTGGCCACCATAGATAAGGGATGCTCAGGCTGGAAGCTGCTTGGGCTAGTTCTGTTGCTTGATGGGCTGACAGAACCTATGTGGCTCCTCCTTGGATGGGGTTTTAACAAGGTGAAAGCTGCTGTTAAAGGGGGAAGGTGCCTAAACAGGTTTTGAAGAAAGGCTCCATGGTATATGACTAGCAGCCAAAGCCACCAGCAGTGCAGAAGCATGTCCTCTACAGACACTCAAATTTCCTGCGCTGGGAGTGAGAGGATGTAGCTACTGCACAGCTTGAAGACAGAAATACAGCTGGGGGGGGAAGTAACTCTTCCCATGCTAGGTGAGGATTCAAACCAAGTTTTAATTACAATGGCATACAATCTCATTTTTTGAAGAAAAGGAAATTTTCACATTTCCTTCAAGAGAGGAAGGAATTCACTGGAGTGATAAAAGATGTTGTCCAGATCTTGCAAAATGCAATTAAAATAAAAAAATCAAAGAGAAATGTTGTGATTTCTAAAAATCATGAAAATAAGAATACTCTTTTTGAAAATGCTCTCTTTGAGAGAGCATTTTTTCAGTAATAGTTGGAACGGGAATACTAATTTTTAATGGTAAAGCTTTTGAATTTTGAATATTAACACACCCTTTGAGCTTTAATTAAAAAGTTGCTACGATTTATAATTTTCTAAGTAAAAAAGCAAAGTTCCTTCCATCCTGAGAAAAGCTATTGCACTTTACTCTTTATATATTATTCTTTATATAATAAACTATTTAAAATTAATTGTTTCAGCAGAACATACTACATTGTTGTTCTAATATTAGGAAAGCAAAATAAATTGTATTGACCAACAAAGATCTCCTTTAAATCTGAGACAACTTAGCTCACTGGAAGAACAGTGAGAAATTGTGCTTGTAGCTGTCACTGTTTTGGAAGGCCTGCTGGATTCAGTGGTAGTGATGTACTGCTTGGAACGAAATAAAATTAGATCACAATATACATCACAGGGGGCCATCATCTGCATGGCCAAGTGCCACTTTTATGCCCTCCAAAAGCATTTGCTGTCAGATCATTTTGCCATGTCTTTGTCCACCCAGAGCAATACATGCCACAACTCTGGCTTTTATAAAGTTCAGAATTATACTTTTATCTTCTGTCAAAGATGAAACTAGGAAGACTCTTCAGTTGCTACTTTCTTGTCTGCTTCTTATCAGACAGGGATACCCTTTTCTATCAGTTCAAGAGATCACAATTCTTCACCCACCTGAAGAGGAAGGGAGGAAAGAAAGGTGGTAACGAGGTAGCTTTCCTCCACACCTGTAAGTTTATGTGGCTTCTGAGCTGAAAGCATTTTAAATGTCAGATATTAATCAGAAATTCTAGGCTGCTCAGTAGCATCTGTACCTCCTGGCAAGATGGATGAACCAAGTTGATATTCCAGGTTCAGTTGATCATTCATGTCCTCCAGAGGCTCCCATACCCTGTAACAGGGCAAGCCATTCATGTTTGCCCACTGGAACATTAGATTTAATAAAATCTGTGTGATATACATCCATGCACGTGTACAAAGTCCATATCCCCATGCACAGACAAACAGAGCAATGACCCCATCTGACCTTCCAACCTGTCAACTTTTCATGGGGCTGATAAAGCACTCTTGTGAGCCACGTCCTGACCTAAGGGTTTATTATAAGATCGGAGCCTTAGTTTAAACCAGGTATCAATCCTGATGTAAGCAAGAATACTCATACTTTCAGTTCAGTGAATGTGACAATGTGTTCTTAAATGCAGTATTCCCATTTCTTTCTCTAGTCCTCTCATTTCTAGAGAACCAAAAGCACCATCAAATGAACACAGAAGGAGATGAGAAGTTCTGTTTCAGCTCTAAAATCAAAGGCCTCTTTAGAGCCTAATAGAATTATAGACTCACGTCTACCATTAATAGCATGCATGGCGCCAGTGTAATAAAAAATGGAAATTCATTGTCCAAGAATGATTTATGAAGTCCAGTAATTCATGTCAGAGTTTCCATACCACTTTGATTTTCAAAAAATTCCAGGTCCAACTAACTCACAGTGCTCAGTTAGAATTGATCCTTTAATGAATGCATGCACTTTACTAATTTTATTTTGGCAAAGTTACAAGTATGGAAGAAAGAGAGAAAGAGAGAGAAAGAAAAAGTGCAGTAAAATATTCAGTGATATTTCTTATCTGCTTTGTATGTGGTGTTTTTAAGATATTAATTTCATCTTTCCATCCTCTGGGATGAATGACTATGGAACATGTAAATTTCTGGAAAAAATATGCACAATTTTTAATATTGAGTTCAGCAGATTATATAAAGAATAGATGTGAAGAAATAAAGATCAGATTTAAGGATCATTTTAATAACAGGCTTTATTTCAGATCCATAATATACATAATCTATAAAAATAATGCATTAAAAATACTAGTTAGCCTATTTTTGACCATTTGTGTCTCTGTAGTGCTATTCCAAGTGAGCTTACTGATTTTTTTTTTAAACAGTGTACATTTAGTTTTAATGGTTCAGCTCTTCTTCAGTCATCAATAGGGAGCCTTGTTACCATGGTGACAGACAGATGGATTAATGCGATGTTTAGGGAGATACAGTAGTGCCAAATTTTGATATATATGGTAAGCTGGAATGTACTGCACACACAAGAGGGTATGCATGCAGAAAATTTCAGGAACCGTCTTCCATATGCACAGAGTGTCTTGACACAATATTCCCACTATCTTCTGCCAGAAAGTGGCCATCCTTCTTGACTTTAGGCTCCTGAAAAGTGCCCTGTTGGAGTCACAGACTCCAGTTGCTCTGAAACTTAAACTGAATGTCTGATGAGGCTTGTTGGAAAGGGTCGCGTTCAACACCCGACGTGTTGGCTGCATGTACAAGGCCATGAAGCTGCTGGTCATGATTATCTACAATCCACTCCTTGAAATGCAGCCTGACATCTTCAGCTGACACCTTTCCACTTGCCTCTTTACTTTATTCACTGCAGGTCTCATTAAGAAGAAAGAAATGCGAGATATACAAAACTCTTTGGGTTTTTACAGAGCACAAACAGATTGCATGTGGAGTAATCCTTCTTAAAACTTTCACACTTCCTTTACTTTTAAACCTTTAATGACCTGCACCTTCCTCACCCATCTCACTCCCTTCCCTAGAGCTGCTAATGAGCTTTCCTGTTTTCAGAGTATTAGATTAGCAGTTCATGTTTTGCAAACACCCTCAAATGGAGATGAAATTAATACAGGAAGAAAATGTGTGACAGTCATGCTATGAATTCCTGTCATTCAGACTGTGAAATCCCCATGCTCATGGAACTAGGAAATTATGCTAGTTGCATAGTTTTATGTTATTGTATTTTACTTTATTTGCTGTCCAACCCTTGAATCACTCTGTCATTGCCAAACATCTTCAATGCAGAAACCTATGATAAGATGCTACTGAAAAGTCAAGTAATTTTAAAAGACAATTTGACCTGCCAAGTGAAATTCTGGCACAAACTTGGTGCTCTTAAAAATATTTTAGATGTGAAATCAGAAGTGTTTTATCCAGAACACAGTATTAATTTATGTAGCAAGACTAATTTAATAAGAAATGTTTTCCACCCATCTACACAAAGTGATAATTATAATTCATCAGGAACCCAGCCTAATATCAGCTCTCCTTCAAGGCCTTTTTAGATTGTAATATTTAACTATAGCAATTAAGCTCTGTGAATGACTGCAAAAAGGGCCTTTGGATATAATTGCACCAAAGCCAATTAGGAAAAATATACATCTCATATTCCTGATAATTAATTTTACGGCTGGTTTTCTCAGCAGGTGACATACTACTAGCATACACAAGTCGAGTTTATAGTGGCCACATCCCCACAACAAATGAAATGCCAGTCCAATTTCTTCCCCTGCAGCACACGCCACTGTAGAGGGTCCCCAGACTGGTGTCAGTGGCCATATGAGCATGGCCAGTGGCATGGGATGGGCACAGCAGCTTTCCCACAGGCACATGCTGCACAGCAGCTTCTGAGGGACCCTCTGCTGCCCAGAGGTGCGTGCCAGCAGCACACCCTTCCCACCCTGCAGCCACCATGGTCTGGGGTTTTACATCAGAGCCAAGCTTGAAGTTACCCTTGCCCATGAACATATTCATGGAGGAGTCAAACCAGACACCCAGGTCTTGGTGCAACCTCCTTCCCAAAGCAGACTCAAGCTGTGCACTCAGAGCAGCCCACTCATGGCTTTATCCTCATGGAATCTTCACTGAAAGGAAACTGTAGAATCTCTCCAGGCAGTCTGATCTGAGCCTGACTGTCCTTGTGGGAACCTGTTTGACTTACCAATAAAGTAATCTCCCAGAGCCACAGCAGGTAACACACAGGATGGACAACTCTATCTATTGGACAGTCACTGAGAGAGGCCTCCTTTGTCTTGCCAACCATAATTTTGGAAGTTTCCAGTTCTGGCCATGTGGGCCAGAAGCAGATTTTTCTCTGTAGAAATCCTGCTCCCCAGGCTGTCACCCAGCAGAACCGGGTCAGATGGTCTGGTGATTCAGGATTCCTGCTGCTACCTACGGTTGCAGCATCCAGTAAGAGTGGCTGAGACACAAGTACCAGGCCATGCTCTAGTGACACTATGGAAATAATAATTAGTTTTTGCTGGGGTTTTGTTGTTGTTGTTTGGGTTTTTTTTTAAATTCAGTCAGAAATACTTTTTCCCCCCCTGGACAATAGTAGAGGCTTTTCTAATATGGTACAGCAAAGTAACTATTAAAAGTTCTATAATGAAACACATACTAAGACCACTAAAGATGTGGTATCCAGTGGAATTCAAAAATAACTTCTAAACATATTTGCTAGGTCTCTGAAGACAGTAGGGATACCACAGGAATTGGGAAGAGATCTGTGATTTTCCTCTCTAGGAAATGTGGGCAAAGCCAAACAGATATAGGCCTATTTTATTTTCCAAGAGAGAGTATTATAAACACTGAGCAGGTAATAAACCATGTAATTTAGTAAAGGATAGGAACAGAAAACAAGTAGATACAGGCATATGAAAGAAGACCCTCCTTAAAGTGCTCTCATCTCTGAATTCTGTCCAAGGCATGTGACAGCCTTGATATGTTATCAACAGCTCTGAAATCTGTAGTGTGCCTCTGACCAGCCATAATGTCATCATCCACAAATGCTAATTTGGGATTTATAACTGAAACTCTGGCCAGCGGGACTTTTGCCATTTGCTGAAACGTAGCCAGGCTGTGGCCATAACAAACAGTGCCACTGTGGTGTCTCTGCAGCATGCCTGCACACCCACTCTTGTCCAAAGTTATGCCTCACATGCACTCCTGAATAACCAATGCAGAAGTGAAATTAAGGGAAGAGTGTTGCATATCCTGTAGAAGCATGCTGCAGTCTAGAAAAGCATCTCTGAGGCTGTGGTATGTGGCAGGAAATCTGGAGATCTGTCCTCTCTTCTCCTGCCTTTGCTGGAGAGTGCCAGCAAAACTTTGCGCAAAATAATTAATCTCTTCATCACCTCCAAAACAAAAAGGACCCCTCCATAAGTGGGTGCAGCCAGCTCAACCAGTATTTTTAATGTGTCTTTTTGACTCTCCAGTGCAAGGCTCTTCTTACAAGTGTGAGTACATTTGACAAGAGAGCACTGCCTTTTGTCAGTATTTCTGTAATTAAAGTCTACACATCACTATTCAGTGACCAGATTTTTGCTGCAGTGAGACAAGAGATCTGAGGACAGACTCTCAACATGGGAATTTCAGCCACCAGATCCTGGGGAGATGCCCAACAGTAACCAGCTAATTATGAAAACAGAGGTTTCTGCAGAAACTAAATCATAGCTACAGAACATTTTAATTTCTTGTTCAATTGACTGAAAAATTGTTCGGAAATATATAACTGGTTTCTTAATACCCCTGCCTGTACACAGTGCTGATGCTGCATGGTGCTTTCAGGAATATCAAAGCTGCCATAAATAGAGGAAATGAGCCCAGCGTGTCAGGCAGAGAATAAAGCTCAGCTCTCCTGAGAGCCAAAGGGTAGCTCAACTGCTGCATTTTTCTCTTTCCAAAACAAGTGATCAGCTCTTTTGCAAGTTCTTTTACATAATCCAGTTCAGTTACTGAACATGTCAGTTTAACCAGTATTCAAATCAACCTCCTCTATGTTTTGAATTGGATTTTCAAACTCCAAACAGGATTCTGTGTCTCAGGTGCCAACATTTTTTGCAGTGGCACTCAAGACTTTTGGCTATATAAATCAGACAGATAACTTAGTGAACATAACAAATTACTGCCTTTATTATGTCCCAGCCAGCTTATCAATCAGCTTCTTTGCCTCTGAATACCTAAATTGCAAGCTTGGTCCACAAGTGGAACTCACTTTTAGTGGAGATGGCCAGGTATCACTGTGCAGTCCTGCAGTGGAGAGGAAGGAGAGCTGGAGACACACAGGCCAGGACTGAAATATCTCACAGCATTACGTTAAGAAGTTTGCACACCGGGGTTCTATTTCTTGATAGAGCTGCTTATTGGCAGCAATGCCACGTGTTTGCAAGGGTTATAAAAATCTCTTAGGGAATTATGCTATTATGTTTATGCTAACTTGTTTCTTTGGTTTTATTTTAAAGTTTATTTTCTTCCTTGTGCTCTTGCTTACTCTCCACACTCCTCCCTCGCCAATACTGTACAAAAATATGAACTGCCAGAGGAGAGGCATCATGTTACCAATTTTTTTGTTAAAACCCAGGGGCTGATATAAAATTCCTAACCATAACATCAGAATTACAATAGGAAATTTACGCATCCTTTGAAGTGGAAAACTTTGGTTCCCTCTCACTGTCTGCTTTTGGTTCACCAAGTATTTTTGTAATAAAAAGGAAATAAAGCATTATATTACATTCAATTGTACAACAAGAAGATATATTGTAACCTAAATGAACACAATTCTGCTGAGTATTTCTTGGATGTTTTAAAGCAAGTAAAATTTACAACACTAAGACTTTTAAGTTATTCAGAATGGATTTCATGGTCTTTATGCTCTGCTTTAAGTCTCTGTGAATGATTAATAGAGACAGATCTGATCTGACTCTCTTAAATATAGATTCTTGGCATTGTTCAAACTAGGATTAAATAACACCATTATACCTTTCTCTTCTCTTTCTTCTTCGTTCTGGAAAAAATTGAAAGAAAGTGTTGTCTTGACTGATGTGAACTCAAAAAACTATCCTGAGAATATAGGATTGTTATCATCAAAGACACACGCACAAAAAAAACCAAAAAACAAAACAAAACAAAAAAAAAAAACCAAAACAAAAACAAACCAAAAAAACCCCCACCAAACAAACAAAAAAAAAACAAAACCAAAAAACCCAAAACAACACACACACACAATAACCTTATAGTCTCTCACAGTTCAAGGATTCCTCTATCAGATGCAGTGATGGTCTTGACACCAATTACAATCAAACTGACATGCATGCTCCTGTTTTGGTTTTATGCATTCTAATAAATTTAAATACTTTATACTAAAAGTAATTTCTTCTTTTCACATTGTCCCTCTGCAGTTTTTCTAAGATGCCCTTCTCTAAGCTTTTCCAGGAGGTTTTGTTATTATTTGTGGCAAAGTCCAATTCTATTCCAAAGCACACACATGATTTTGGGGTACTTTTTTCATGGGAAAAAAGAAGACTAGAGGAAAGGAGTCATTTGCCTGCTGTCCAGATTAGGGAAAAAAAAAAAAAAAAGAGTTAGTGATGGGCTGTGTAAAATATTGTTTAACTTACACAGCACATGGACTATTAGGAAACAGCTTTGGAGTGGTTTTTAGAAGTATCATGAACAGGAAGTTTCCCAAAATACTAATTTTATGCCTAGCAACCCAGTCCCTATAATTAGACCCTTAGATACATGCTATAAATTATGTTAAAAGACACGAAGAAGGAAGCTGGTGAAGAAATGCTTGGTTTGGATTTATTTACATTCATTGTTTGCTGTTGAAGTACTGACCGTTATAACTAAAAATACACTTTACCTGTCCATACTGAATCTTAAGTTAGTACACTGATAAAATGATAAAATTGGTATCACATCAATTTATATCCATTAGCAGCTGAGCATTAGGTTGGCGCGTAGTTTAAAGAACCTCAAATGTATGTTCTCATAGTGTGAAAAAACTATTTACATAACTTGAAAGAATGACGATTTGGAATAAAATGACTTACTTTAAACCAACACCGTTCGTCAAGATACAGTTTACTAAAATCCCTGAGAATTAAGAGGGCCTCCCAGTTTTATTTGGTAAAGTTCACTACGCGCCCTGTCCTAAGGACATTAAAAAAAAAAAACAAACCCAACCCAAAACCCTTATGAGCCGGCTACAAAAGACTTGATTTAAAAGAGGCTTTGACAAACTTTCCCCCTCTTCCCTCCGCACGGTTTGGTCTCTCGGGAGGCTGAACGCGCCCCCAGGGGCGGAGGTTCCTCCTCAGGGGCGGCAGCTCCGCCCGCGGTGCCGCTGGATCCCGCCCGGCTGCGCTGCCGCGGAGGGGGAGAAGGAGGAAAGGCGGCTGCGTGTCCCAGCCCCGCTCCCTTTCCTTCCGGGTTGCCGCCGCCGCCTCCTCCTCCCGTGCCCTGGGCCATGGGGGCGGCTGCCGGCGGGGCTGCCCATGACGGGGCTGTGGCCGCAGCGCCGCTGGACCCCGGGCGAGGGCTGACCTTGCCCCGGGGGGCTGGGAGCTCTGCGGCATCCCAGGACAAGCTCTTCTTAATCAAAGGTGCAGACAGCCTTCGTCTCCTCCCTTCCCCTCCCCTCCCGCCCCTGCACGGGTCAGGGACGAGCAGCAGCCTGTGGGGGCCTGAGACTGTCCGCAGCCGTGCTCCCTTTGCCGTAGCCCCAGGTCGTGCCGCT